>CAUYQG010196146.1:0-16666 GCA_963574415.1 Tarsius wallacei
GAGCACGCGGGTTCGAGACACACCTGGGCAACTTGGCGAGACCTCATCTCTACAATAAATCAAAAATTAGCCGGGTGTGGTAGCGCGCGCCTGTAGTTCCAGCTACTTGGAAGGCTGAGGCAGAAGGATCGCCGGAGCCCAGCAGGTTGAGGCTGTGGTGGCCGGGAGTGGCCACTGCACTCCAGTCTGGGCAATGGAGTGAGACTCCAACTCAAAAAAAAAAAAGAAAAAAAAAAAAAAGAGAAATTCTGAGTGCATGTCCTTGAGTTATATTTTAGTGATTGCTTTAAACATTAATATAAATACATATATGATGAGATTTATAAAACCCAGAATTTTAAAAAATTGTCAATTTATTTTTAGATATTTAAATCAGTCACCTTCAAAGTACTCTCTGTTAAATGCAATACACCTATCTAGATGCTTTTTTTAGCTCCTCAAAACCATTTTTGAACTTGTAAATTTTTATGTCTTTTAATTCTTTGGCTGTGTTTTGTTTCACTTCTACATTGGCAAAATGTTTCCCTTTGAGGACTTTTTTTCATTCAGGGAAACAAAAAAAGAAAATCTTTCTGCATAAGATCAGGTAAATAGGGAGGGTGGGACATAGGGGTCATGCCATTTTTTGGTTAAAAAGTACTGAACACTCAGGGCAGTGTGGGCAAGTGTGTTGTCTTGGTGGAAGAAGCAGTCACCTGTTTGCCACAATTCAGAAAGTTTATCCACAAATTGTGACTCAACCTTCTCAAGGCTTTCAGATAAAAACTTTGGTTGACTGCTTGATCTAGAGGAACAAATTCCAAGTGTACTACCAGGAGCATGGCCTCCAAAACATTATTTTGGATTTTTACCCCACCCTTATACATGCATATATACAGATATAGGTATATAAATATAAACTATATGTAAACCTAGATACATTTATCTATCTATAACTAGATAAACAAGTACACTTCTTTTCACAGTCTTTTTAGTGGTTATGTCATCTTATCTTTTCAAATTAAACCCCAAAGCCTAGTTCAATTTTATGCTATAGTTGACTTGTATATTTTATCTGTATACACTCTATCTACCCTCACACAGGCAACTTGACAAGTTTTGCTTCTTACGGTCATGCAAATTTTTTAAAACTTGAGAGAAGAAAAGTAAGCCAGTATATATTCATAAGATACTGACCATTTCTAGTGCTCTTTATTCATTGCTAGCATACTAAATTTTCCTCTGGTATAATTTTATTACAGCCTGAAAAACTTCCTTTAGTATTTTTTTTTTTTGTAAGAGCAGCTCTGCTGGTAGCTAGTTCTCTTAGGCTTCCTTCACTGGAAAATGCCTATTTTAATGTCAATGCTGATAGATATTTTTGCTGAGTATGCAATATATAGTTGAAAGTACTCTCATTTAAATATGTGTAGCTTAACCACAAGGATACCTTCTGGGAATTGTGTTGTTAGGTGATCTCATTATTGTGTGAATATCATAGGTAGTAATGAGGCAAACCTAGATAGTAGAGCCTACTACACAGCCAGGCTGTATAGTACAGCCTCTTGGTTTTGACTACCAATCTGAACAGCATGTTATTGTACTGAATACTGTAGGTAATGGTAACTCAGTGCTAAGTATTTGTGTACCTAAACATACTTTAACATAGAAAAGGTACAGTATGAAATACGTTATTAAAGATAAAAATGGTATACTAGTAGAGAGCATTTACTGTGAATGAAGCTTTTGGGACTGAAGTTCAACTGGATGAGTCATGAATGAATATGAAGGCCTAAGATATTATTGACACCACTGTAGACTTTATAAATATTGTACTTGGGCTATACCAAGTTTATACATTTATAAAAAATACTTTTCTATCTTCAATAATGAATATAGCCTCACTTACTGCTCGTTTTTGCTTCATAATTTTTTAACTTTTTAACTCTTATAATTGTACTTAACTTAAACCACATACACATTGTAAAGCAGTATGAAAGCATTTTCTTTTTTTTGCTTTTATTATTACTTATAATTTATTTTAAAGATGTGGTATACAATACAGGGTTAGATATACAAATATTGACTATGCAGGTATCCTTGTTGATGAGATGTGCCCCTCCCTCCCCTGGCAGTTTCCCTCAACTGCCAATCCCATCCTTCCTCCCTCGGCAGTTTCCCACTACTGCCAGTTCCTTTCTTATAGTATTATAATTATTCAAGGTCCACTTATGAGTGAAAACATATAGTACTCTAGTCCAGCTTTGATGGGCAGCATGGTTGGTTCCATGTTTTTGCTATTGAGAATGGAGCTGCAACAAATATGAGTGTGCAGGTATCTTTTTTGTAGAATGATTTGAGCTCCTCCGGGTATATTCCCAATAGGGAAATTGCTGGGTCATATGAAAGGTCAATTTCGAGTTCTTTCAGAAATTGCCACACTGTGTTTCAAAACGTTGCACTAGTTTGTATTCCCACCAGCAGTGTACAAGTGTTCCTTTTTCTCCACATCCTCGCCAGCATCTGTTATTGTATGTTTTATTAATGATGGCATTCTTACTGGAGTTAGGTGGAATCTCAATGAGGTTTTGATTTGCATTTCTCTGATGATTACTGAGGTTGAGTACTTTTTCATGTGTCTTTTGCTGCTTGCATATCTTCTTTTGAGAAGTGTCTATTCATGTTTTTTTTAATGGGGCTGTTTTTTTTCATTTTGGCACTGAGTTCCTTGTAGGTCCTAGATGCTAGGCCTTTGTCAGATATACAGTTGGCAAACATTTTTTTCCCGTTCTCTGGGCTGTTTCCCTGCTCTAACGGGTTCTTTTGCTTTGCAGAAACTTGTCAGTTTGATGAGATCCCACTTGCCTATCTTATTTTTTATGGTATGGGCACTTAGGGTTTTGATCAGAAATTGGTTGCCAGTTCCAATTACCAGAGTGGGGTCTCCTGCGTTTTCTAAGATTCTTATAGTTTGAGGTTTTAAGTTTAGGTTTTTGATCCATTTAGAGTTAATTTTTGTATATGGTGATAGGTAGGGGTTCTGCTTCAATCTTCTGCATGTGATCAGTCAGTTTTCTCAGAACCATTTACAGAATAGGTTCTCCTTGCCTCAGTGGTTGTTGCTGGAGGCTTTGTCCAAGATGAGTTGGTTGAGAAATTGACACTTTGCTTCCAGAATCTCTATACTGTTCCATTGGTCTATATACCTGTTCTTGTACCAATAACAGGCTGTTGTGATTATTGTAGCCTGAAAGTAAAGTTTGAAGCCTGGAAGTGTGATGCCTCCTGCTTTGTTTCTTTTGCTAAGGATTGTTTTGGCTATTTGTGGTCATTTATGTTTCCATATGAATTACTGTATTGTCATTTCCAGATCTGAGAAGAATGATTTTGGTAATTTAATGGGTATTGCGTTGAATCTATAGATTGCCTTTGGTAGGATGGACATCTTAACAATGTTGATTCTTCCTATCCATGAGAATGGAATATTTTTCCATTTGTGTCTTCTTGGATTTCTTTGAGCAGTTTTTGTAGATTTCATTGTAAAGGTTTTTCACTTCTCTGGTTAGGAAGATGCCAAGGAATTTCATTTTTTTGTGTAGCTATTGCAAATGGGATGGTACTTTTTATTTGGTTCTTTGTATGCTTGTTTTGGTATATAGGAATGCAACTGTCCTTTGCATTTATTTTGTACCCTGAAACTTTGCCAAAGTCCTTTATCAGTGCAAGCAGGTTTTTGACAGATTCTCTTGGATTTTCAAGGTATGGGATCATATCATCAGCAAAAAGGGATAACTTGACTTCCTCTTTTCCTGTTTGAATAACGCTGAATTTCTTCTCTTGTCTAATTGCCCTGGCTAGGATTTCCAACACAATGCTGAACAAGAGGGGTGAGGGTGGGCAGCCTTGTCTTGTTTCAGTTTTCAGGGAAAATGTTTCCAGGTTGTGTCCATTTTGCAATTTGTTAGCTGTGGGTTTATCATAGATGGTGCTTACTATTTTGAGGTATGTTCCTTCTATACCTAGGTGTTTGAGGGTTTTTATCAAGAAGTGATGCTGGATTATATCAAAAGCTTTTTCTGCATCTAATGGTATAATCATGTGGTTCTTGTTTTTACATCTGTTGATGTATTTAATGACATTTATGATCTTGCAAATGTTGAACCAGCCCTGCATCCTGGGGATGATGCACACTTGGTCATTGTGGATGATTTTGAAGATGTGTTTTTGGATCCAATTTGTTAGAATCTTGTTGAGGATTTTTGCATCTATGTTCATAAGGGATATTGGCCTGTAGTTCTCTTTTTTGTTGGATCTTTACCTGGTTTGGGTATCAGTGTGATGTTAACATCATAAAATGATTTGGGGATAATTCCGTCTTTTCAATTGCCTGAAATACTTTCAATAGTATTGGTATCAGCTCCTCCTCATACGTTTTGCAGAATTCTGCTGGAAAGGCATTGGGTCAAGGGCTTTTTTTGGTAGGTAGTTTTCTTATGACAGAGTTAATTTCCTGGATTGTTATTGGTCTTTTGTGTGTCTCATTGTCTTCTTGTTTCAACCGGGGGAGGTTGTGTGATGTCAGAAAATCCTCTATTTCATTTAGGTTATGAAGTTGGTTACCATATAGGTGTACATAGTATTCTCTGATAATCTTTTGTGTTACTTTGGGGTCAGATGTGATTTGATCTTTTGTATTTCTGATTTTGCTTATTTGGGCTTTCTCTTTTTCTTGGTCATTCTGGCTAGGGGTCCATCAATCTTGTTAATTCTTTCAAAGAACCAGCTTTTTGTTTTGTTGATGTTTTCTATGATATTTTTGTCTTCTGTGTCCCATATTTGGACCCTTATTTAGATGATTTGGACTATTCTGCTAAAGTTAGGGTTTTGGTGGTCTCATCTTTCTAGCTCCCTTAGGTTATTGTTAAACTCTCAACTTGTGATCTTTCTGTTTTCTTGATGTGTTCTCATAGAGATATAAAGTCCCCTCTTAGAACTGATTTCATGGTATTCCAGAGATTTGGGAAGATGTTTCTTCATTTTTATTTGTTTCCAAGAATCTTTTGATTTCTGCTTTGATTTCAGTGTTGACTCAGTAGTTGTTCAGCATCATGCTGTTTAGTGTCCATGTCTTTTTGGCCTTTGGGGAAATTTTGTTATTGTTCATATTTATTTTTATTCCACTGTGGTCTGAGAAGGTTCATGGCAAGATTTAAACCTTATGGAATTTGTTTATGCTTGATTTATGGCCGAGAATGTGATAAATCTTGGGGTACATTGCATGTGGTGATGAGTAGAATGTATATTCTGTGGTTGTTGTGTGGAATAATCTGTATCTATTAAGTCCATTTGGTCATGTGTCAAGTCTAGGTTCTGGATCTCCTTGCTGATTTTTTGCTTCAATGATCTATCTAGGGCTGTTAGTGAGGTATTCAAGTCCCCTGCTATAACAGTATTAGAGTCAATTTTTTTTTAATTTACTTAGTAGTTGCTTTATAAATGCTGGTGCTCCTGTGTTGGGTGCATATATGTTTAGGATGTATATTTCTTGTTGATGGATTGAAACTTTCATCATTATGTAACGTCCTTTTGTATCTTTTTAAATTTTTGATATCTTAAAGGTTGTTTTGTCTGATATTAAGGTCATGACTCCTGCCTTCTTTTGTGATCCATTTGCCTGGAAACTTGTTTTCCATCCTTTAACTTTGAGTCTGTGTGCGTCCCTTGTAGTGAGATGACTCTCCTGGATGCAGCAAATAATTGGGTCATTGTTTCTTATCCAGTTTGTCAATCTGTGTCTTTTCAGTGGTGCATTTAGTCCATTCATATTCAGGCTGATTATTGAAATGTGATTGTTTCTCCCTGTCATGAGGTTCTTATAAAGATTTTTCTTTGCTTGTTTTCTTTTGGCTTTGGGGTTGATGTATGTGTGTGTTTTCAAGTTTCTAGTTGCACTGTATTCTCTGTTAATTCTGTGCTCTGCTCTCTTGGGAAGAGTGTGGTCATTATTTTTTTTTTCTTTCTTCTGTGGTTAATATCTTTTAAAGTGTCTCCTTAGTATCTTTTTAAAGTGTCTCCTTAATATCTTTTTAACATCTCCTGGAGAGCTGGTCTGGAAGCTGCATAATCTCTTTGGGATTGGATGTCTGGGAAGGATTTTAATTCTCCATCACTGATGAAGCTGATCTTGGCTGGGTAGAAAATTCTTGGTTGAAATTGTTTATCTTTGAGATCTTTGAATATTGGATTCCAGTCCCTTGTTGCTCTCAGTGTTTCTGCCAATAGTTTTGCTGCTATTCTAATTGATATTCCCTGGTAGTTAGTCTGACCTTTCTCCCTTGCTGCCTTTAGGATTTTTTTCTTTTGTGCTTATTTTGTGTAGGCAAATTACTCTCTGTCTAAGGATTGTTCTTATTTTATGTCTTGTGGGTGTTCTCTGTTTCTCTTGTGTTTGGTTGGTCACATCTCTGGTTCGATGGGGAAAGTTTTCTTGGATTACCTCCCAGAATACTTGCTCTAAGATGTTCTCCAATTCTCTTTCTTCTTCTGGGATACTAATCAGGCATAGGTTCAGCCTCTTTATATAATTGTACTTCTCTTGTAGGTTTGTTCTTTCTTTCTGAGTCTTCTTTCTATTTTTTTTTTTTTTACAGATCTAGTTAATTCCGTGTTCTGGTCTTCAAGTTCTCAGATTCTTGCTTCAGTTAGATTAATTCTGTTTCAATGCTCGTCATCTTTTTATTTACTTCCAGGATGAAATTTTTATTGCCAAAATCTCTGTTACAAGTTCTTTCAGTGTTGTATCTTGTGTTTTTTGAGTCTTAGTCACTCTTTCCATTCATTCCTTAATCCCTGTTGTATTTGGGGCCAGTCACTGGTGACTTACATGTTTGGCCTCCAGGGTCTGATTTTTCAGGAGTTTTCTCTTTGTTACACTTGAGATCACCTGTGATTTTCCTTTGGATTTTCCCCATTTGTGACAGATTTCTTGTTTTACTGTTTAGTTCTGTTATTCAGTGTCAGTAGGAGAGGCTTTCCCTTTTGATGTTTGCTCAGCTTTCTATTCTTCCCTGATCTGTGCTCTGGATTTATTCTATTTTGACACAGGACTGTGGATGAGAAGCTTTGCTGTCTCTGGTAGTTTTGAAAGTTGAATAAGGTAGGTGATGGGAAACTTGGATTCAGAAACCACTTGCAAATTACAGTGTTCACTGATTATGATATGTGTTCCCTGAGACCACTCCCCACCACCACTCTATATGATGATGCAATGGATACGTGTTTATGCCCCTGTGTCCAAGATACAGTTACCGCAATGAAGAGCACAGAGAAAAATAGAATGACATAAAATGGACAAGAGTTAAAGAAAAAGATAAAAAACACAAAACAATGAAAGCAAAAACCAAAGCAAAAAACAATTGAACACACACACACACACACACACACACACACACAGACATACACACATACCCCGAAACAAACTGGAATAACAAAGTGAAACAAAACAAACAACAAGAAAAAAACAGGAAAACTTTATATACACACACACACACACACACACACAAACACACACTCACCTAGCACAAAATGAATGGAGAATAAAAAGAGAAAGTCGGGGGGAAAAAAAGAATTCAGATTAAACCCTCACACATATATTGACACGCACTGTAAACTAAAAACAATTTAAAAAAAAAGAGAAGAACAAAAGAGCCAAAAAAAACCAAAAAACAAAAAAACACCCAACAACAAAAAAACCCCTGAAAGATTAAGACTCAAACATTCACATACACATATAACCAGAAAACAAAAAACAGAAGAAGAAATAAAAATAAAAGAATAAAAAGGGGGGATGCAGATCAAACCCTCACATACACATTCATGCACAAAGGGAACATATTAAAAAAAATAGATGAACTAACAGCAAATAGGCAAAAATTTTTAAAAATATTTAAAAAAGAAAAAGAAAACCCTGTCCTCTTGTGGCATGCTCTGTAATTGTTCCTCTTGTTTGCTATCTCCTGCAGAGCTTCCACCTCTTTCACTCTCTCCTCAGTGTCCAGAGCAGGGAAGGCAGAGGGGTAGTTGGGTTGGGTGGGGCTGCAGTCCTCCCCTCCCACTCTCGATGGTCAGGAAGATCCCCACCAGTGGGGAGGTGTGGGATTGTTTCTTTCCCAGGTACATACTCACTACTCATGGGGATGCCTCAGCCAGGCCTATCCTGGAATGGAGTTCTCCTATTGTGACTGATGTCCAGGCTCTGCCTGGGTTTGTCCCTCTCAGTTGTGTCCCAGCTGTGTGGGCCTGACCTTCAGAGGATTGCTGGGGAGGAGGGGGGCTGGGTCAGCCCCAGACTCACTAGTGATCTCTTTGGAGTTCTTTCTCATCCTTTTCTGGCCACACCTTTGTCCCGCAGCTGGATCAGGGTGGGAGGTGGGACGTCTGAGATGCAGCACTTGTCAGTTCCCTCTGAAGTTTGTGCTTTCAGGATATTCCCTCTGGGTCACGATCAACCCCTGAGTAGTTGATCCACCAGTCACAGAGATGGTATCTGTGGCTTCGTGGTGAGCAGTCAGAATACATTTCTATCCCATTTTCAAGATGGTGGTGGGGTGCCTCTTTCCTCTTCTCTGGTGAGACTCTTTCTCTGGGTTCTCTCCCCAGCCTTTGCTTCCAGTGTCTGGCCAGGCACTGCAGTGGTGAGGCAAAGCCTGGAGTCAGCAGTCTCTTCTGCTGCAGTGGTGAGGCAGAGCCTGGAACCAGTTGTCTCTTCCTGCCACTTCTTCGCAGGAAAAATTTTGCCCATTAAAAAAAATGGTGCTCAGCTTCTGCAACCTGGGAAGTGCTAAGGACCAAGCAGAGCTTCTGCAGCACCAGCTGCTTCACCAGGAGGACCCAGGCCACTTGCTCTTGAGCTCCCACTTAGTCTCTCACAGCATTTTCTTCCTGGGAAGGGTTGTGTGTGTGTTTTTTTTAATGGCACTCCTTTTCTGTGTCTGGGATCGTTAGTGTCCAAGTTGAGCAGGTTTGGCCTCAGCCGCTACACTAGGAGAGCCCTGACTGCTAGCTCCCTAACCCTCACTGATTCAGTCACTCACATGCCCACTCACTCAGCAGCATGTACACAAAATTTTCTACTCACTCACTCACTCACACCAGAACTTATATAGTCTGACTGGCTTGGTCGCCATCTTCCCAACACCTCCCATTTTTATATTTTCTATCAATGCAGATCAAGAGAACCAGAAAAAGAGCAGGAAAAGAGAACCTCTAGAAAAATTTGAATACTCTCAAGATCATTGTTTGATTCAGTATAATAAAGTAGTTCTTATAAAACCAGCTAAGAATCACAGAGACCCTGAATCCCTAGGAAAGGGAAAGAAAAAAAAAAAAACAAAACAAACCCTATGAAACAGTGGATTAGTGATGCGCCTCACTCCAGAGGGAAGAAATCTTAAAAACATATGATTCAAATGGCACATTCTACTGCCCAGATATGATGGAAGGCCTTCATAATAAAATGTCAAAAACATAAATAAAAATAACTACAGCCTTAATGATAAGCCAATACCTTCCATGCATTTCTGAATGATAAACAGTTAAGTGAAAGAATGACAGAATGTAGGAATATTTAAATTAAGAGTAGGAATGACTCAAAACCATGAAGAGCTGCATCTTTAAAATACTGCTACTATATATTAACGTACCAGTTCATTTGATTTCATTAATGTGTTGATATTAAAATGACTGATTTCTATAACTAAAATAATGAAAAGAAGGCTTGTTAGCTTAATCTATAAAAAGAACTTTTTCTATCACTTTTCTTATTACACTAGTAAGTATAAATGGGTAGTATTAATTGATTAGGCAGAACTATATTGAGATGAAAATAAATGTATGGTATTTAGCACAAAAGAAAATATGATTTAACATAGAATAAACCCATCTGAACCTTCCATGCTATGAATTAAGCAACAAATGTATTGAAAAATATAAAACAACAGATGCTGTCGAGGATGTGGAGAAAAAGGAACACTTCTGCAGTGCTGGTGGGAATGCAAAGTAATGTGACCTCTTTGGAAGACAGTGTGGCAATTTCTGAAAGAACTAGAAATTGACCTTCCATATGACCCAGCAATCCCCCTATTTGGAATATACCCAGAGGAACTCAAGTCATTCTACAAAAAAGATACATGCACACGCATGTTTGTTGCAGCTCTATTCACAATAGCAAAAACATGGAACCAACCATGCTGGCCATCGAAGCTGGACTGGATTTTTTAAAATGTGGTATATATACACAATATAATATTATGCAGCCATAAAGAAGGACAAACATATGGACTTCACAGCAACTTGGATAGATTTAGAGTCGATCATACTCAGTGATCTATCACAGAAACAACAGCGTACCATATGTTCTCACTCATAAATGGACCTTGACAATTATCATAATGCTATAAGAAAGGGATTGGCAGTAGTGGTAAACTTTCAGGGAAGGGGGTGGGACTGGCAGTTGAAGGAAATTGCCTGGGGAGGGAGGGGCACACTTCATCAACAAGGGTACCTGCAAAATGAACATTTGTTTAGGTAACCCTGAATTGTACCCCACATCTTTAAAATTAAAAAAAAGAAAAATATGAAAAGTATGTGAGAACAATTATTTTAACACAGGAGTGTGCCCACTCAATCTGCTTGTCCAGTCTTTCATTCCTTCACCCTTATCACCCCAATTTTTGCAGAATAACTCCATTTTAAGTTTTTATATAAATATGTTGGGTGTAATGCTCAGCCCTGACTGCACACTGGTATCACTTGGAGAACTTTTAAAAAGTAAGCCCCAACTATGTGCTTATGAGCTAATCTCTGAAGCTGGAAACCAGGCATAGACATTTTTAAGAACCCAATGAGTAATTAAAATTTAGGTTGATAGCCACTGCTCAAGAACTCAAATGAGGAAATAAATGCTGCTTCTCTACAAAGAAGAAATGAATCTGTGAAAGGCATTCTATTTCAGAATTTCCAAAAATGTTCCATTCCTATTACTAATATTGAAGAGATAATATATTTGTGTAAAGATTTAAAAAATAGATTAATTCTATCAGGGTGTTAATATCTATGTCTTGTTATTATCAGAAACATGAAATTAGGATTCAATGAGGAAGTATACACCACTATTATCTATAAACAGGAGCACATATATAAAATACAGTTAAAATTTGCTCTCTGACATTCTATAGGATAAATGAAATTGTTTAAAGTATACTAATCCTGTTTCCAGAAAACTAATTTATCTGTGTATCTCCAAAACAAGAACTCCAAATCATTAAACACTTTAAGTAGCTAATTCAGGACTGTCATGTTGTAAGATAAAAGAAATGGAAACCAAATATTCTCATGCCAGCCATCCTACATGGAAGTCACCCTCATTGATCTAATCGCAGGACAAAGGCTAGTGTAAGACAGAAAACAAACCACTGCCTCTGGGATGATGATCTTGCACTAAGATTCAGCCAATTAATTTAAGCAACTAGTTTTATTGCCTATGTCATGATAGGTAAATAAACACAGCATAATATACTGATTGAAGTACTAGTGGATTTTTGGTATCAGGGAGAAATAGATTAAGAGATTAAAAATTAAACTATGATACGAAGAAAGAGTTAAAATGAAGCAATATATTGTTGACATATGGAAATCTGTATATATTTTTTACAACATTTTATTATTTCAAAGTATTTTAAGTCTAGAGAAGAAATCTCTGAGTTTTCTTCAGACTTTTAAGAATGAAGTCAATAATTTTAGCATTCTTGTCACATATACTGGAAAAAAAATCACTTACTCCAAGCATTCTTGAGATATCTTCATACACTTTAAAAAATTTTACTCTTTTATTGCCCATTTATTTTTAAGATTTCTTAGTTGAGTACTGTAGAATTTTCTGCTATTGTCTCCACTTTTAATAACTTAAAAACATCAATTTTCCCAGGGCTAATTTCATAGGCTGCAATGCGATCTTACCTCTGCCCTGCTATGCTTCTATTTCCAACTGAATCCCCTATGTATCCACTGTGTAGATTCACAGAACCATGCAAACTAAAGATTCCAGAACAGTGGCTAAGAGCTTGACCAAATTCCCTTGTTAAAACTTTGCTCCATCACATTTTAACTGACTGATCTTGAACAAACCACTGTAGCTGTTCAGTTATATTTCTATAAAATGGTAACTTTAACAGTGTTTATTTATCAGAACTGCTTAAAACTGAATTCACAGATTCATCTCCTGAGAATCTTGTTGAAATGGTAACCTTTTAAACCCTGTGTAGTATGAAGCGCAATTGTCTGCATTTTTAAACAATATCCAGATGATAGTTGTTAAAAGTTGCTGATTAATATCACCTTTAAGTTGCAAGGGTCTACATCATGGGGTCTGTACGACGGGGTATTTTGAAGACTAAATACATTCATCGATGTAAAATGATTAATTCAGTGAAGAATTTCACATAGCAAGCTATCTTCATTTATTATAAGTATTATGAGAAAATTGAAGTTATGCGACCTAGTATATTTATTTTCCAGATGAAATATGTTAACAAGATGGTTGAAATAATTTGTACAGTGTCACATAAAAGAAGCCCAGAGAAGTCTGGTTGCCCAATGATTCTTTGGCCGTTGCTTTTGATTGACTGATCACACTATCCCTTTTCCATTATCTAGAATAGATTCTAATGCTACTTATGCTAGACTCATTTTATATATTTGTCAAACTCATACATTGTTATCACCCCTGGGAAACCTTTCACATTTGCCCCAAATCTCTGTTGTCTCCCTGCTTTTTTTTTTAATTGTTACATTCTTTCTGTAGTGTATCTTTGATTTTCATCATGTGTACATTTCAAAAACACAACAAAGGATAGGCTTTAGAATTGGAAAACCTGAATTTGAGTACCCAGGCCCACCATGTGAATATGCACGATCACTTTAATTTTCTTAACGTTCTTATGGATTAAATGAAGATGTTAAATATTCCAGGTTACCTCCTATGCTTCAAGATGTATGAGATCTTTGCCTAGTTCCAGTAGAGGCCACACATTTCACTACTTGGCGAACTAAATCAATTTGGGATGTTTTCAGAGTTATCGGGAAAGAAATATTATGTTTCCACCAAGAATAGTGAAACAATGAATTACAAGACTGCCAGTTGCTACTGTGATTACTGTGATCAAATTACCTAAAGAATTGAAAAGAAAGCTGGTGGAGAGAGAGACAGAGACAGGGGAGAGAGGGGGAGAGAGGGGGAGAGAGAGAGAGAGGCTGACTTTAATAATCTGGAGACCTAGATCCATTTTGCCTTAAACCCATTGAGGGTGATTCTAATTCAGTGAAATGTCTTGTTCTGTTTGCCTTAGACTGTTTGAACTGGGTGTATGTCACTTGCAGTGCAGACAGACCCGACCAGTAAAATATTTGTCTGCGTGTTTTTATGAATTTAATGTAATTATTATGCATTGAAACATTCTGTCAGCATCTACTATTCAATATTTTTATTATTTTTCTGTATTTTGTTTTTCATGTCCAGATTTAAATATCCACAAAAATACATAAAGGATTTATACAGGTACTATCAAGACAAACATACAATATAATACCTAAACCAGCTGGGCTCAGTGGCTCAGCCTGTAATCCCGCATCTTTGGGAGGCTGAGGTGAATGGATTGCCTGAGCCCGTGGGTTCGAGACCCACACCTGTGGTTCCAGCTACTTGGAAGGCTGAGGCGGAAGGATCGCCGGAGCCCAGCAGGTCAAGGCTGCGGTGGCCGAGAGCGGCCACTGCACTCCAGTCTGGGTGACAGAGTGAGACTCCAAATGAAAAAATAGACAAACAAACAAAAACAAAACAAAAAACAAAACCTAAACCCATTTTCTCTTGCATGGAGAACAATATAGCCTACTTGACTAAGATGATTGGGTGCTTGTCAAAGTAATACTTTTCCCCTAAAAAAAAGATGAATTTTAAAAATAATTTAGGGCTATTTGTGGACAGAATGTATATCCTATGTATGTAATACATGCCTAGTTTTTCATTTTATATAAAAGTAGTTAAAGAACAGTACTTGAAAACTCTTATAACCAAGACTTCGTATAGATTATAAACATTATAAAAGCAACTCAATTGATTTTTTAAAATTACAAGAATGAGACAATGGATCAAAGGAAGTATAACGAACTTAGGAAAAATTTAGCACAAAATTATTGAAGGCCTTAGAGAAATTCTCTGAAAACAAAAGAGAATAGGATCAACAACAGTTAAAAATATTGATTGTAATCTGCAGACTGCTATAACTATAAAGGAATTTAGATTCTATTCAAAATAGACAAAATTTTTGTTCTTTGCATGATTAATCAGATAATCAGAGATTGGTGATTAAAATAAGGTTTTGCTTAAAAGCAATTCAAAGAACTAATATATCTGTGGCAATTGTATGTGAAAATATAAAGAAAAAAACTGGTTCTGGTACTATATAACAACTATATATTTTCCTCAGTAATTAGTACAATTAAATAGATGACTACAACACGATGAAATTCTATAATGGCAGGTGGCTTTCCTTTTATTTTATTTTTTTTAAATTAAGACACCAACACAAACATTAGCCTAGACCTACAAGGGGCGGGATCACCAATATCACTATCTCTGTCTTCGATATCTTGTCCCACTGGAAATTCTTCAGTAGTAATTAACACACATGGAGCTGTCCTCTTCTATGATAACAATGCCTTTTTGTGGAATACCTCTTTTAGGACCTGTTGTTAAGGCTGTCTTACAGTTTATTTTTTTAGGTAAGTAGAAAGACTATACTGCAAATAATTGTAAAAATATAGTACAGTTAATACATAAGCCATTAACATAGTCACTTACAATCATCATCAAGTATTATGTAGTGCATGTACTTGTATGTTCTGTACTTGTATCTGACTGGCTGTGCAGTAGATTTTTTAATACCAGCATCACTACAAACGTGAATAATATTTGTGTTACAACCTCCCAATATCTATGATGTCCCTAGGCAATAGATATGTTTCCACTCCAATGGAAACTTACAGGATTACTGTCATGAATGTGGTCTGATGTTGTGTCACGTGTCATTTGTGCTTTAAAGATGTGTTTCCATGATATCTTTCATTCATGGTTTCTAATAATAAATCTGCAGTTATTCAAATCCTTGTTTTTTCACATACACTGTGTTGAAAAGTGGCATGTATATTTCTTTTCTATCTTGAATATTCAGCAGTTTACAAAAATATGTGTAGGTATAGCTTTGGGTTTATCTAGTTTAAGATTTGCTTCTTCAATTTCTAAACCAGCAACTTCACCAAATATTTGAAATATTATTTCCTCAAATTATTTTTCCTGTATAAATCTTTTCCCTGTTCAGGACTCCAATGGAATGCCTGTTAGACTCTTCCTTCAGTTCCTTAATGTGGTGTTGACTTTTTTCAACATATTGCTGCTTTCTTCCAGATTGGATAATTTTAAAGATTCTTTTCTCAATTAACTTTTTGTAGTGTCTCTTTTATTGCAAATCCAGTACATTAAAAAAATATTGCATTCTTTTATTTTTAACATTTCTAATTTTGTCCATCACCCACACATTGTACCTGATAGATGAATTTTCAACCCTCCTTCTCTTCTGACCCTCTCCCTTTGGAGTCTCTAATGCCCAAGGTACCATTCTTTATTCCTTTGCTGACTCTTATCTTAATAAATAATACCATGCAGAATTTAGTTTTTAATTTCCATTTCTGCATTATTTCTCTTAGGATGATGGTCTCCACTTCTATCTAGGATGCTGCAAAAGCATTATTTCATCTTTTTATGGATGAACAATATTCCATGGTGAGATTAAATAGATGATGATTAGACAGAAGGAAGAGGGTGATGAGGAGGAATAGAAGGAGCTAAAGAAGCTGTTCATGAACCACAAAGCCCCAGGAAAATATGTGTCAAAATCTGTTGCCAAGCATCTGGCTTAAAGTGGATTATCAAAGGAGAAATATTTGAGAGAATCAGTTGCTGAAAGTGTTTCCCACCCCCCTTTTTTTAAAATTATGATATTATGGGGTACAGTTAGGGGTTAGGCATACAAAAATGCTTCGTTCAGGCACCCTTGATGATAAGAGGTGTCTCCCCATCCCCAGACAGATATTTATCACCATTAATCCCATCGGCCCCCCCATGGTTTCCCACCACTGTTAGTCATTTTCTTGTGGTAGTATGTTGGATGATCAAGGTCTACTATATGAGCGAGAACATGTGATACTTAGTTTTTTGTTTCTGTGAGAGGTCACTCAGTATTATGGACTCTAGTTCCATCCAGGTTGCTGCGAAATTCATGATTTCGTTCTTATGGCTGCGTAGTATTCCATTGTGTATATGTACCACATTTTAATTTTTTTATTTTTTAAATCAGTATTTTTTATTATTGTATTGTGGGTTACAGTTAAAGATTAGGTATACAGATATGCTTCATTCAGACACCCTTGGTGATAAGAGGTGTCTCCCCGTCCCCAGACAGATATTGAGTATCATTAATCCCATCCCCCCTCCCCTCCCCTCCCCATAATTTCCCACCACTGTCAGTCATTTTCTTATAGTATTACGTTGGATGTTCAAGGTTCACTATATGAGTGA
>CAUYQG010196147.1:0-17245 GCA_963574415.1 Tarsius wallacei
TGAATCTCAGCAATGTGAAAATTGGTACTTGTGCTCCATAGACTATATTTGCAAAAAGATGTTTATGATTTAGAAGCTTTTCTTCTGTATTCTTTTCTCTTGCTCTGCCTCTTTTAGAATTACTACTATTTCAAAGAAGTAAATTTAAGCCAAATGTTCTGTCTTAGAATAAGCAGAGATCTGCTAAGCAGATTTGCAACATTTGCTATGCAGTCTTTTAGTTTGAAGCCAGAACTGACAAAGGGTGGTGATTTCCCAGTTAAGATTTGATTCTGATGTTGATTAAGTTGGGGTTTTTTTCATCAGTAAAATTTTGGGCAAGACTTGTTTGGGTGAATAAAATTCTATATTAATCTGTAGGCCCCTTAGGGGGCGTTCTAGTGCTTTTAAAGCTAATATGAATTTAACATGGTTGTGCCAACTTGGTAGTCTGGAAGAATGAAGAGTGGTACCTTCAAAAGTTTCAAAAGAACCTTTCTCTTAATTTGGGTTCATCAAGAAACACTTGACTTTATGAAGTGTTCTGCTTTTCTATTTTAAGAAAATATATTCTGGTTTTAATTTTCTTCATTTTTTTTCCAAGTCTATATGCTAAATAAAATTTACAGCCTCAGGCAGTTTAAACCTTTAGTTTGAAACTTCTAAATGAAACCCTTTTAAAATAATTTCTGAGCACACATATGGAAGCCACCACAAAGAAGAGTCAAAGATTAAAAAAAAAAAAAAATCCTGCCCCCAAGAAACTTAGGAGGTAAAATGCAAATATGCAAGTAGCTATAATGTGTATAAAAGCAGAAGTGTTCAGAGACAGAGAGAAAAGAGAGAGAAAGTGGTGGGGGGGCGGGAGATTATTGCTCGTTAAAAATTCAGGAAAAGCTTTTGGAGCTAGGTGAGAGTTGAGATGGACCTTTAACCACTTTTTGAAAAAGAAAAGGCCAAGATTTAGGGTCTGAGGCATGAGGCCAGTAACTAGCCTGCAGCCAAACTAGGGACCACTCAGTGTTGTCTCATAGATGGCTCCTTCTCTTTCAGCATCTTGTCTCTTTGCCTCCTCTGCAGATCCTTTAAGAAACAGCTGTAGTTGTTGAACAGAGGCTGGATTGGGGTAGTCCCTGCCCAGTGCCTCAGCTCTTCTCCCGCCATGAGTCAGTCCTCTGTTGGCATGGGAGTCTAGTCGGAATAAGGTTCTGGGCATGGGAGCAGACTGGCTCGGGACACAGGACTGGCCTCTTGCTCAGGTGTCTGGCCAGCACTAGGAGTCAAAGTGGGGTCTTTCTGAACCTGTTTCCAGTGATGTGTTCTCACTCTAGCTTGATGGTCCTCAATGGACCCGAGACTACATATGTCCTAGGGGAATCAACTACAAGGGCCTCCTTGTCTTGCTTCAGCTACTGGGCTGAATTTTACACTGTAACCAGGTAGAAACTGATTTAGAATCCAGATGACCCTTATTCTAAAAATAGGAATCTGCTCAAAGGTAGAAAATTGGAATGATTTATACATCAAGGACTATAAGAATAATTTATGTTGTAATGCAATGTAATCATGATTGTATTGATATGTACTTTTTTTTCTACTTTTAGCCTTTGGAGACTCGACTTATTTCAGAGACCACATCTGTTTGCAAACCAGAACAGGTGGCCAAACAAATTGTTAAAGATGCCATAGTAAGTAAAATCTTTGTTTAATATACTATTTGCATTGGTAGTAGTATATTCCCAAAAGATTTTTGTCCGAGGACTTACTTCAAAACAAATTATTGTATTTTTTTGTCTGTTAGATTCATCATATCTAATATTGGACTGTACTTTTCTTCTTTTAGATACTTTATTGATTCTCTATTAGTTAGTAGGCTCCTGGAAGCTAATTTTATACTTTAATCTTAAGAACAGATTTACTAGTAAGGAAGTCTGGAACTCTGTCTTTTAAAAAAAAAATGGTCGGGCTCAGTGGCTCGGCCTGTAATACCAGCACTTTGGGAGGCAGAGGTAAGTGGATTGTCTGAGCCCGCAGGTTCGAGACCAGCCTGGGCAACTTGACGAGACCGCATCTCTGTGATGAATAAAAATGAGCTGAGTGTGGTAGCCCGTGCCTGTAGTTCGGGCTACTTGGAAGACTGAGGCAGAAGGATTACTGGAGCCCAGCAGGTCGGCTCTGGAGTGGTGGTGAGTATACCACTGTACTCCAGCCTGGGCAACGGAGTGAGACTCCAGCTCAAAAAAAAAAAAAAGGATGAGGCCAGGTGTGGTGGCTCACACCTGTAATCTCAGCACTTTGGGAGGCTGAAGCGGGAGTATTGCTTGAGGCCAGGAGTTCAAGACCAACCTGGGCAACATAGCAAAACCCCCATGTCTACAAAAAATGAAAAATTTAGCTGGGCGTGGTGGCATGTGCCTGTAGTCCTAGCTTCTCAGAAAGCTGAGGCAGGAAGATCATTTGAGCCTAGGCTTCCAGGCTGCAGTGAGCCCTGTTTACATCACTAAAGAGCAAGACCCTGTCTCTATAGAGAGAGACTTCTCTATGATGTGTAAATGGCATATACTATATACAGCTTGTTGCCTTCCTTCTTTGTTCCCGCAGTATTTTCAGTTCTAGATGATTTTAGGTAACTTATTGCCAGGCTCCTTGATTAAGGACTTCTCTTTGCCTTTTGCTTTCCAGTATTATTTTCTGCAAAATTAGCTAGTAAGAAAGTGCGACCAGCCCACTGGGCTTGTCCTCCCATCCCCCCAGCCTGCCAGCTGATGTGCTTTTCTAGTGCCTGGCTTCACTTGAAATTAAAAACGCTGTCTTTAGAAGCCATGCGCTATTTTGTAAAACAACATATGTGCCGCATGCTTTTTGACAACATTTCTGTTAATGCAGAAAAATGTACATTTTTGAGGGATGTCTGTAAACCACAGGCCCACACTGAATTTGGAAACTTTAGGACAATTGGAATGAGAAGTATCAGCACACAGCATTGAAGCCACATAAATGCAGTTGCATCAGGCTAAACTGAGCAGAGTAAAAGAAATACTGAACTCTGGTAATGTACAAATGTGAAGAAGAACTTTGCCCTGAGTGCATTAAAAGGCATTGGAAGATGGCACAAGTGGCTTGGGTGGGACTTTGTTTTTCTTGTTTCCTCAAGTTAAAGCAAACACACTCAGTGTTTTTGAGAATCCTAAATAGTTGTTGGGATTTTGGCAGAATTCATTTAGTTTGGTGGTTTTCAAACTTTCTTCTCTCGACCACTTTATACTGTTGTAAATTG
This sequence comes from Tarsius wallacei, assembly GCA_963574415.1. NCBI lineage: Eukaryota > Metazoa > Chordata > Mammalia > Primates > Tarsiidae > Tarsius > Tarsius wallacei. Next base: position 3,257 of record CAUYQG010196147.1, read on the forward strand.
TTTGCAACCTCAGAGAACTTTTGCTTCTTTAGATGGGTTGTATTTGTCAATATTTGCCATATTAGAAATTGAAACTATATTATTGTAAATATTGTACTAGTATAATATTTATTAGTTCATTTACAATAACAATAATAAACCCATTGCATTTTAATGTGACACTTTTTACAAAAATTACTATTTTTCAAAACAGAAATTCAGTGAGAAGGGTGGCATTGTTTCACATTTTTATCAGTCTCTTTAAGTTCTGTATTAATAGGAGACAGCTGGATTCTCATAGCTGTTTCTGCATACAGTCTGTTGTAATGTATTGTTTTGATGGAAGGATATGAAGAAAATCAGGTCCTGCTCAGATACAGAGGTGGAGAAGGGAGGAGTATTTTACTAGGCTTTTCAGATAATTATGGACATTCTTTATTTCATATAAAACCAAACTTGACAAAGGGTGGTTTCTTGAAGGTTAGCTGCAATATGGAACTGGTAACCACATTAATGAACTTTTTGTTCTCTGTTACATTAAATTCCGTTGATCTGTCTTGCACTTTGAATGGATCTTTTAATCATTCATGATTTTGTAACATTATGCATTAGTCATTTGGAAAATATGGGTTCACTGAGTGATCACAAAAAATTACATTCATTAATAACAATGCTGATTTTAGCATAAAAGACTTTATGTATTGGGAAGCTGACAGTCTCACAGTAGCAGATACTAGTTTTCATAAATCTTATTTTTTTCTTGAAAGCTCAGATTTTAACATTGACCACACATTCGGCTAGTTGTTTGCCCTAAAGTGACAGGCTCATTTTATTATTTTCAGTAAGTCTGCCACATACCCAAGTCTGAATAACCATATGTTGCCTGTCAGTGGTTCTTTCATATGAAAATGACATTCCGTGAAAAAAGCAGCAAGTTCAGCCCTGACTTAAACAGTTTTGCGAGGGCTTTTCTTCCAGGTGGCATCATCCTTTGGTGTGCAACACAGCAGGAGCACTTCGCACGTATTTCTCATTTGTCACACAGAGTTATTAAGACGACATGACCTCAAGAATTGTGATTTAATAAAATGGTGAATTTTACTGTTTTATCAAGGGCATTTTTACACAAAACTGACACTTTTCAATTTTTTGAAGTTGTATTTTCTTTGTGTATTTATTTATTACTAGGAGTATGTGTGGCAACAGAGATGACAGTGACTACTAGTCTAGCTTAGTAAGCGCACTGTGATTTGTCCTAATGCCTTCACAGTTTTGCCCATTAGTACAAATGCCCCTCTGGTGGAAAAGGCATTAATGTCTTAGATTATTATGACAACATTTTGTCCTCAGGGACCTCAAGGGGTATGTGGACTCACATTTTGAGTACTACCTATCTGCCAAGACCATGCATCCATTTATGACCTCTGGTAGATGCTTTGTTACCGTCTTATCCCACCTAAAGTGAACAGACACATTTCATTGTTTCTGATATGTTGAACTGATTTCTTTCCATGTTGCCATGATTCCTGCTTTCTTTTTTCTTCTCTTTTAGCAAGGAAATTTTAACAGTTCCATTGGCTCAGATGGATACATGCTGTCAGCCCTGACTTGTGGGATGGCTCCAGTAACTTCCATTACCGAAGGGCTCCAGCAGGTAAGTTCTGCCTTGGCCAGCAATCAGACAGACAGACAGATGGATAAACAAGACAAAAACTTTCTCTTATCACACTTCACTGAGAAAAGGACAAAGGAAGACTAAGTAACTTTAAGAATGTAAGGGATTTTGGTTGTGCTGTCAACTTTGTTTCTTCTCCTACCAGGAGCAAATACATAGGAAATAGGTTAAAGATAAAACCTTAGGAATTTAGACTAGGAACAAGTACTCTGAGTTGGGCCTTGCAGATAGATAAAACACCATCTCTGCTGTTGAGGTTTAATCTGGATTTTCATCTAAGAACCACTATTCCAAAGTGTTTTGAAAAATGGAATTCACCTGTCTAGAGTAGTTTAGAGTTAACCTTGCATAAAAGTGCCAGGATATTAATCTAGTAACCTTTTCTAGTGAATCAAGTCACAGATAGCTAAGTTTAGGGAGATCAAGGATTAAACATTGTTCCTACGTTAATGGAATTTATAGTTTCGTCCAAGACACATAAAAGTTCATGGTTCATTGATGTGCTAGGTGCTGTGTTTGCTCCTGGAGAGTCAGATGTAAGGCAACCTCTCTAACCTAAGTGGCTTGCAGTCGAGTGGGAGAGACTGACAAACAAGGGGATAGTAGTAGTAATGTGACAGGAGTTACCATGGAGGGTCTGCTCTAGAAAGACAAAGCCATGGACTAGTAAACAAGTACTAAATTCGATGCAGTAGACCACGTTCAAACTAATGCAGATGACCTAGCTGTTGGTTTTCCTCAGGGTCTTTCCTAAGCTCCTTTTTCTTTTCTCTCTGTAATATACTCATGACCATATTCTTTCTTAGTGGTTGACTCTCTCTAAGTCATAAGCTCTTTGTGAACAGCCCTTGTTTGCCGTTGTACCGCTAGCAGCCAGTGTCTGGCACTTATTAGGAACTCTAGAACACCTGAGTTGAATGAATGTGTGTATTCTTTTTTAAAATATTTTTTAAGCATGTATTTTGGGGGTATCTGTGATATTTTGATACCTGTATACAAGGTGCAATGATCAAATCAGGGTACTTGGGATATCCATCACCTCAATCAAACATATATCTTTTCTTTGTGTTGGGAACATTAGTTCATCTCTTCTAGCTCTTTTAAAATCTAAAATAAATTCTTGCTAACTATAATTTCCCTACCACACTATCAAATACTAGAACATGTTCCTTCTATCTAACCATATTTTTTACACCTTAACCAACTTCTCTTCATTCTTCCTCTCAACTGCGTGGATTCTGCACATTCTCCATGAGCGACCTTGTCCCTCATGACTCACACTTCTATAGGAATCATACCAAGGATAAAATGCCAGCCCATCACTGTTGCCTGAGCTCCAGTTCTGTATACTTTTTTTTTTAAAACATTTTCTCTGGGAAGTGATGAGATACCTTCGGCTCAACATGTGTCCTGCCTCCTGCCCCAACCTCCGCCAACTCACCTATTCCCCCTCTACGTTCTTTCTCTAGGATTGGTGCTCGTGTTTACACAAGTGCCTGTCAGAACCTGCAGTGTCACCCTGACTCTCCCGTTCGGCCCCTCATGTTGGTGATCAGATCCCACCCTCGTCACTTAGTTCCTCAAATTTGTCCCATTTTCTGCAGTCCTGTTGCTGCTCTGGATCTCGGGTCTGGGTCTCCACAGCAGGTCCCTCACCTGAGTTGTGCACTCTGCAAGCCAGAGGTTGTAAACAGGTCTCATGAGCCTGTAAGGTGTTTTGTTGGGTCCATCTGGGGTGAGTGTGTGTGTTTAAGTAAAATGGTTTTAAAATTAGATTTTACATCAGAAGTCCAGATTTCAGACTTTTCTTGGAAAGTCAGAAGGTTCAGCAGTGCAGGGTCTGCATTCTCACCTGGCAGTCATCAGCAGGCACAGGTGGCTGCTGCCTCATGGGACAGGGCCTAGCCCCCCTCTTCCCCCCAGTCACTGTGGTCTGTAACCCTCTGTCCAGGCCCCCTGGTGGTTTTTAAGTGTGTCCTTACATTTTCCACACCAGTTTTTCAAAAGTGCAAATCTACTTTGCATGAAAGTCCTCAGGATTTTCCAATACCATAAAGGATAAATTCTATTGCATAGCACAAGCCCTCTGACCTCCTTCCCCACTTAAACTTTTGGTGCCACTTTTCTTTCTTTTCCTACTTTTCCTCTTCTTTCTGGAACTTTCTCAATGTTCTGCCAACTTCTAATCGTCCTTCAGGTCTCACCTTAAACATTGCTTTTTCCAGAGGACTACAGGACTGGGTTCAGTGCTCTGAGGATATTGGGGGTGGGGAGGGGGAGCCTAAATGTTTTCTGTATTCTTACTCAACAATCAGCACAGGAGAGTTCTATGACCTCTGGTCACCAAGAAGTGTGTGGGGATTTCCCCCCACCAACAACAAATCAATCAATTCTGCAGTGGCAGATTCTTCAGCTGGCACTATCTGGGTGTCCTCTAATTCAATTAAATTCTGATACTCTTTATCTGGAAATAGCCTGCCCCAGACTTGAGATGCCAATCACAAGTAATAGGTTGTCACCCATACTTCTGTCTGATGGACAATAAGTTGTGGTTTTCACAACCCCTTCCTCAGGTTTGACTAACTTGCTAGGATGACTCACAGAACTCAGGGAAGCACTTATTTATGTTTACTGGCTTATTAGAAAGAATATTACAAAAGTTGCAGATGAACAGCAGATGAAGCGAGGGATAGAGCAGGGTACATGGGCAGGGCGTGGAGCTTCTGTGCCCCCTCTGGGCGCACTACCCTCCAGGAACCTAGCTTTCCTCTTTGTGGCTGACCTGGGAGTGCCTCTGCCTTTCTTTGTATCATGTGCCCTCTTGTTGTATCGCATGATGTTGTCTTTCTCTGTTGACCCCCTCACTGTGGTTGTTTGCCTCTTCTAGTAGCTTTCTGAAAAAAAGGGAGCCTAGAAAAGGAGCCTGGAAGGCAAATTTGTTGAGACCTTGGATATTTGAAAATGTTTCGCTTTGTAGTTTCCCGTCTTTTCAAAGTCCCCTTTAGAGGTGTTTTAGTTATTCTTTTCAGTGGAAAATGGATAAGGGTAATTGCTGTCTTAACCCCGAAACAGTACTTGGTTTGTCTTTCTAGGCCAAGACAAGCTCATTGAGGGCAGGGACTGTCTTTCTCACCACCTAGTACAGGGTCTCGCTTTTGTGCTCAGAACATATATCTTAAACCAAAAGTGCTTTGAATGTAGTTTGGATATTTGGAATGCTGGAGTGGATCTTCTTTAGCTGTTATAGCCCTGAGACTGCTAGGAATACCTATTTTGTTCTGCTTATGGTTTGAATTTATTAACTGGACACATTTTTGCCTTCTACCTGGCAACCCTGTGCTGGGCAGTGGTGTAGAGCACACAGATTCTGTTCTCAGGGCTTACTGACATTTACGAAGTTTTCATTATACTTATCCTGGAGCAGAGTAGAAGTTGTGTCTTCGAAACTAGAGATTAGAGACATAAATATGAAATGAACGATTTTATTGTACTGTCGGATGAGCTAAAAGGTCTCTCTTTATGTTGCAGGTGGTCACCATGGGCCTTTTCCGCACTATTGCTTTGTTTTACCTTGGAAGTTTTGATAGCATAGTTCGTCGATGCATGATGCAGAGAGAAAAATCTGAAATTGCAGACAAAACTGCCTAATTCTTACCCCTTGGAAGAAGACTGTTTCCAAACAATTTGAAAAGTTTGCTGCTAAATAGGACCCAATTTTTGGCCTATAGACACTTAAGTATTGTTTTTGAATATGTGAGATGGGACCAGTGCTCTTCAGAAATCTGGCTGCCAGCAAGGGATAAAAGTTGAACTCCAGACAATACTATCAATTCTATGCAAACACAAAATAGGAAACCATTTGACTTTCTGGGTTTAGAGGTAGAGAGGTGTTGGTATGAGAACTAACAGCGTGCAAACAAGGTAAAGAACAGAATTCCAGAATGATAATTATCATTTTTTTCTATTTATTCTTTTTTGCCCCATAGAGATCAAGTCCAGAAATGTGCTTTATGGCATATAAGAAATCTTTGGGACTTTTTTAAACCTTCCATGTGAAAGGCAGCTTATAGGTTTCTGAGGCTTTTTTTTTCTTTTTAGCTTGGTCTATTTTATTAAAGATGACTTTTACTCATTGCCAGTGAGTGTGGATGTCACTGACAGCACTGTGTGGAACTCAGGACTCACTCTGCTGCTGGTGGAAGCTCGTGGCTTCTCTCTCTCTTTGATCCCTTCAAACTGCAAGGGGGATGAGAGAGGGCAATGCAGTGGGAGGCAAGGAGAGAAAGATTTTCCAGTAGGAAAAGCAATGCTTTCTGTCTTCTTTAGACTCAGATGCTTAAGGAATGTTTCATTTTTCATTCTTGAGAAAGGCAGCCTCCTTAAATGTTTTCTGAAGAGAAATAAAACATTAGAAACTTAAAAGTTTACAATTTTTTCAATAGCCATGATGACCTGAAGTTCACCCATTCCATTTTAGTGTCTACTTGTTCTCCCCATCTCTTCCTTTCCACTTTTGCTTATACTGCTGTAATATTTTTGTAAAAAAAAAAGAAGAAAAAAGACGAGCTAAAATTTTTTGACTTGACTTTTTAAATTAATTCATGAATTAATTAAAAGAAATGAAAATATTAAAAAGTGTGACATTCTTCTCATAGCCTATATGTAGCTTTTAGAAAAGGCTGATGATCGTATATTTACATTTTACTCATTAAGAAAAAAAGACGAGGCTGATTTTGAAGATACCTGATTTTGAAATAAAATGATCAGCTGTTCTTTCTGTGACTCTCCCACTGACCCTACAGACATGATCTTCATACCATGTTTAAGGAAGCCCACTCATCACTAACTTTATAGCCCTGGAATCCTCTTGGTCCCATGAATCTTGCTTCCAGGTTACAGGATTTGTGTTCATGTAGTGGATTTCTACAGCAAGTGCCTCCGATGAGTGTTAGCCAGCATTCCCTGTTTCATCCTGTTTGTTGTACATACTCCTCTGACTTCAGGATAGTTACCTTCACCTTGACGTTGTCTCCTGTCTTGCCTGCTTATACGGGGCAGCACATTCCAGTTCACTTTGGTGAGAAAAGACCCCCTGCTTTTAAAGAAGAAACATTTTTATTATAAAAAACAAAAATGAAAACTCTACAACAAAAGATTGAAGACCTAAAAGTTATAGCAAGTCTTTTTTGCTTTTGACTTTAAAATGACTTAATTTTTAAATAATCAGATGTTTAATGGCTTTAATCCATGATATCTCTTTATCAAGATCTGAGAACAGTGTATTTTAAACACTGAAAAATATAAAAGAAATTACTACTTAATATATAAATTGCTTGAAATTATTTCATTACAGTTTTCAGGGTGGGTGGATGCCAAAATGACTTCATGAATCTTTCAGTCTTATGTAGCCAATCTGTATTGAGTTGTATTGTACAGCCGCTAATAATGGCTCTTCCCAATTTGCAGAAAGTCATATGAATATCTGGATGTTCCTCAGTTTTATTTTCTCATAAGTATTCCTTGAATGTTGGCACCTTCCACTACTGGTCTGCATTAAAATCTAGTCCAAGATGGTGTCTGATTTAATAACGTTAGCAACAGCCATTTCAATATACATTTTTTTTCAAATTATCCTCCCAGAGAGAAGTGTCACCTCCAGGTATTCTACTGCCTGAACAAATTCAAGAGTCCCTGTTCTATGGTAGAAGATATTATCCCTAATCCGATTTAAATTGCATGAGAGCAGATCTGTAGAGATGACAATGTTAGGGAGTGAGCTTCTTTGTCAGAGATGTCAGAGGTGCACAGTCTGTTATTCAAAAACCTTTGAAATAGATTTAGTTTAGAAGTTTATTTTCTAAATTTGATGTCATAATTCACTTAGTAACAAAATCTGACTTGAACTGATGTGAGATTATTGAGCTTTTTATTTATGCCACGTTGTATGACTGCATGTTAATTTCACCTGGAGAAATATCAATGCGTTTGATTATAGGTGCTTCCCCAGGCTCTGTGGAGGTATCTTGTAATATTTATAATATGCTCATATTACCTTTTTAAAATACAAAAAATAATTAATTCTGAAACATCTGGCCCAAAGGGTTTTGAATAAGGGAGTGTAGGCATTTAAGCAGCATCACACAGTGAATCTGACTTCATCCAAAACTCGAAAATACTACAAGGTAAATTCTATTTTTTATCTTTTTTGACTCAATCCTTGTACAACTTGTTTTTCTGCTTGGGATAGAAGAGGGGAAGCTCTGAGTCTGAAATTAGGGAAACAATCACTTTTTTGTGTGTGGATCACATTGATTCAATATAGTCTACTGAACTCAGAAGTAGGCAAATCTTACTTATGGCAGTAAAAGTCTCTTTATAATTCTGTTGAAATGTTATCTCTCCACGTGACCAAAAACAGCTTACCCAAATTCACAGTTCTGCAGTGCTTGTTGCTTGGTTTGGTTGTATTATTTTTATTATAATGTGCTTATAAGTGTATTTATTTAAAATTAATGCCACTCAGCCATAAAAATTCCAAATATGTTCAGTTAATCTTTATAATTGAAACATGTAGAGAAAACAGTCCTCATTTCTTTTTAGAAAAGCAAAATCATGAGAATTCTCTATATTTAGTTATAAGTCTTTATCTTGATATGTTAAACCATATATTATTGATTGTTGCAGGTGAAACTTTTGAGACTTTCTAATTTTTAGATGATAAAAGCATTGTGGTAATAGTTGCGTCAATTTAAAGAACTGTATGTCCTTATCTTTCTAGAACAAGGCAATGCCGTGAATTTATTTTGCTGAATTTTATCAACAGATTTAATTTTATTACATCATATTCTAATTTAAAAATATATTACTCACTTGAGGTCACTTTTAAATATTCGTACTTTTTGATATAAGATGCTTGTGTTGTTCTCATTTCCTTTAGTTCTTAGTTGTCAGCTTTAAAAAAAAATACCTGCTAGCCATAACTTTCCATATTCTGGACTAAATCGTGCTGTTCATTGCAGTGACTGTGGATTTGGTATTTCAAAGAGGAAATCGTAGCTGTTATATTTTACACTTGCTTGATGTGACAACTCTAAAGAAATTTTTAAATTGATAAAAGTGCACAAGGCTATTTTGATATATAATAGAACTTGTGATTGCTACTTTAGAAACTTTTGTGGTAGAATTGTAACAATTTCATATCTTGTACTTCTGAATCACAACAAAAAATAAATGGGGAACAAGCTTTAGAGATTTGAAAACTTATTTTTCTATTTTTTAAAGAGACCCATTAAGCAAAACAGACCTCTTCTATAATGCCATCCTCATTGCATCGTAAGAATTCACCAGACCTGACTTTTATCATTTTCAAGGAGTAATATTTTTGGAGTAAATACTTAGTATTCTTAGCTCTTGTTTCGAGTGTGTTCTATTTGTGTGACTGTGATGTGGGTTGTATAAGCAAAAGTTTAAGAAATGTGAAATTTAGTAAAATTTTTAAAGTGATTAAATTTGATATATTAATACAAGTGTACTAAACGTTTTCCAGCAGCACACGTGTAGTCCAAAGACTACCCAGGAGAGTGAGGGATGGTTTCACAGAGGAAGAAGTTCTTGAGCTGAAACAGGAGGAATGAGTATGAATTTGCCAGGGTACATCTTGGGGAGACCAACAGATGTGCAACGGCAAAAGACGTGAGAGACTTTGGTATATTACAGAAACAACAAAAGAAGGATATAGCAGCAAGGCAGCAAAGGGGAAGAGAAAGATGGGCACTGAGGTGGCAGGCTTGGGCCAGATCACATGTGAGTTGAGATTTTAGCCTTTGAAGAACTTTGAGCAGAAATATGAAATAGCCAGACTTTAGGTTGAGAAACGTCAGGGTGCCCCTTGAAACTCAGTTCTAATGTTGCTGAGTCCTTAGGCCTCGGAGTAAACAATTCTCATTAGTTTGAAAAAATACATTAGATACATGTTTTTGAGTCGGAGTCTCACTCTGTTGCCCAGGCTGGAGTGCAGTGGCATGCTCGTGGCCACCGCAGCCTTGACCTTCTGGATTCAGGTGATCCTTCCACTCAGCCTTCCAAGTAGCTGGAACCACAGGCACACACCACCATGCCCGGCTAATTTTTTGACTTACTGTTGAGACCAGGTCTCGCCAAGTTGCCCAGGCTGCTCTCAAACCCCTGGGCTCAGGCAATCTTCTCGCCTCAGCCTCCTGAAATGCTGGGATTGTAGGCGTGAGCCACCGTGGCCAGCTTAGATACATATTGTTATGGATTGAATTGTGTCACCCTAAAAAATGTTGAAATCCTAACCCTCAGTGCCTGTGAATGGCCTTATTTGGAAATAAGGTCTATACAGATATAGTCAAGTTGAAGTTATTAGGATGGGCTCTGATCCGATATGACTGGTGACCGTATAAGAATAAAAGAAAACAGCCACACATGTCATGGCAGAGGCAGAGATTACAGTGATGCAACTGAAAACCAAGGAACATCAAGGATTGCTGGCCACTACCAGAAGCTAGAAAGAGCCAAGGAAGGTTCTACCCAGAATTTTAGAGGGAGCAGGACCCTGCTGGCATCTTGTTTTTTGGACTTGTAGCCGTGAGAAGATGAATTTTTGTTTTAAGCTACTCAGTTTGTGGTACTTTGTCTTGACAGCCCTAGGAAAGAAACATATTAACCTCAATTTTTCTAATTGTGTTCATTAGCAGTTAATATCTGGGAGATGTGCTCTATGCTAAATAGCAGAAGAGAATAAAAGTTATTGCATATCAGGATATACTTTCTTCACCTATCCCTCCTCAATACTATGGAAGAACACCTTGTTTGGTTCTATTACTGCAGTTTCAATCCAATGAGAGCAATAGGCATTTGAAAAATGTAAGACAAATTCCTACCCTTTATTTCACTTTAATGCCAAGTTATGAATGTGAAAGGCAAACAAACAAAAAAAACGAGTGAATTTCCTATACTTGCCATCGTAAACCAAAAGTAAACATTATTTACCCACTATTAAACACATAATAGAATGATTTATTTGTAGTTTATTGCCTAATTTCAAAAATTATTGCTTAATTACTCTGAACAATTTTTGACATTAGGTGGGTTAGGTGGGTTCCTAAGTTAAACCAAGGCTTGCTGGTTTAGACTTGACAAGAGTTCCCCAATTTGACAAGAATGGTTTGTGAGCATGGAGCGACTTGGATGTGCTCATTTATGGCAGAAGATGGGCTCTGAAGCCCAAACAAATTGGGGACAGTATGACTCGTATATAATACCTGCCTGCGATATATTCAAACTATTTGAAAGAAAATGGCCTTATTCATTATAAAAGTCTATAATGTATAAGATACTTGAAATTGGAAGCTAGTATTTTGGATTTTTTTTTAAGCCTATGAGGTGCTATTTTTTAAGCAGTTTTTTTTTGTGTGTGCAAGCTATATGGACTACTTGTTTTTATTTTCTCTTGTCAGTTCTTTTTATTTATGGATTTATTTCCGTTTCAGTTTGGGGCCATATATTTTTAACCTAATATAACCTAAATGGTTTGCGGTCATATTTTATATTTTTAACTCTTTCATCTCACCTTATTAGTTATCAATTTCCTCTCGATTAATGGTCTCTTTCTACATTCATTTTAAATAAAAAGTTTAATAGTTGGGAAAATTTTGATACATACCAATATGAAACATTGATATGTTTTGATTAGAAAAATGTTATTTTAGGACTTAATAAACTTGGGGAACATTTATGTTGATGGATGAAGAGAACTTTTTGAATAATACTGTTAAGCATCAACCAGTAGGTGGCGAAAACTGGCAATAAAAAGCTTTTTGTTTGGCCTACTGGAGAATGGAGAAGGAAGGAAAACACAGGCCTTTCAGACTCTTAATACAATGTCCATTCCCCCACCTTGTTCTTTTTCTTTCTGGTGCCACCCTACCGGTAGAATCCAATCAGGCAAAGGTGCCAAAAGGGTTGTCACTCTTAGAGATGGAAAACATCTTGGAAAGTGAAAAGTCCACTGTGCACACATTTAGAAGGTTTTTGGAAGGTCTCAGGCACAGATCTAGGATTCCATCCAGGACTCCTGCCTCAGACTGGTTTTCTCTCCATGCCTCAGCGTTACCCAATGGCAACATTAATGCCATATACTTCCTGGGAGTATTTGCTCTTATGCTTTAAAATGAAATCTAATAAACTTGGAATCTGAACAGAAGAATGGTTTCATTCTTTCAATTAAAAGAGTATCTAGATCATTCCTAGGGAATACATAATACTAGTCAAAAACTATAACATAGACTAGTCCTGGATTGTTTGGTTATAGCCAAGATGCCACATAAGGAGTTTGAGAAAATCCATAAAGTGAGATTCTTTGGCCTCAAGCAATCCTCTCACCTCCGCCTCCCAAAGTGCTGGGATTACAGGTGTGAGCCGTCATACCTAGCCTAAATAAGGCTCCGAGAGTAAAGAAAGAGAAAAAAAATTGGGGGGAAGATTTTCTTTCTCTTGGATGAGGGGATCCATTTCCTGGCTGTTCTCTTTGCAGAAGTATGATTTCTTTTCCAGTTCTCTCCTTTCATTTCCTCACTGACATGCTGAGTATTAGAAGCATGAAGCTTTCAGTTCCTCTGAAGTAATCTTGGAGCTTTAAGACAAAGTTCTGAGAAGATTTCCTAAACCATAATGCTGTGGAATTAGTATGGATTTCTTTGAGAACATATATTCCAGGCCTGTATATTATATACACTGCATCTATCCAGGCTAGAACACTTTGCACCACTGCCCATGGATAAAAAGGGTCTCAAACATCAGAAGGGCAAGGAGCATCTCTTTTCAATCCCACTTGCTTGGGTAAGAAATTTGTACCAAGGCACCCATTCCTTCAGAAGATAATTTGGCACGTTGGCAGATTGGATATGATAGACGAAGAAATAAAAATAGCCAGCCCAGGTGCTCCTATAATTCCGGCTACCTAGTGGGAGGATCCCTTGAGTTTAAGAGTTTAATTCCAGCCTGGGCAACATAACCAAACTCTAGTGAGACTTTCACTTTAAAAATAGTCATACTACTACTACTACTACTACTAATAATAATAATAATAATAATTTGGTATGCTTTTTTTCCTTAAGAATACAAGCTTTGATTTTAGGTTAGAAATAAGACAAAATAAAGCATCAAAGCGCATTTGTACACATTGTAGCACTCGTTTGTCATGTTTCTATGACCACAATAACCCAATATTCCTACATACTTGTACTTGAGCCCTAGTAAGCTGCCGTCCTTCTAGTAAACACTTTTTGCCTTGATGCTTTGTCAAAGACTCTTACAGATAAAAGTAGTTAAACACGTGCAACTTGTTTGTCCTCTTGTCCTTTTCTCCTAGGGGCTATTCATGCTGATGCATTTAAAACTGCCTGTGCGTACACATGTATGCGAGTGTGTGTGTCTATATGTGTATCAGTTGAGAATGTGTGGCCATCTAGGATTGGCTGCTAGGCAAAGGTGGAGACTTCTAGAAACCCACCCACCCCAGCGTTAGGGTTGTGGGCCCAAAAGTTGCCATTTGGCACTCCTAAGCGTCCAGCCCTAGCCCAGTGCCCCCAGCTTTAGGGGTCAAGGAAAAACATTTACCTAACTACGGTAAAGCCCTCGATAACCCCCCGCCCCACTGGCCCCTTCCTTGGCCCGCTGAGCGTTCTGCCTGGCCTTGGTCACCGACGGGGTGTTCAGGTGGACACGGGCGGGGTGCGCGCGCCCGTGCTCTGCGTGGACACCTAGGGGCGACTTAAAAGTAAACACCACGCTCGGGGGCGTCCCTCGGTGTTCCTTAATGAATGCGCAGAGTCGCCGCTCTCCAGGGCCGGGCAGCGCCGAGGTCCTACCGCTCCGGTCCGCACTGGCCCGGGTCCCCTCTCCATGCGCGTGTGCGTATACGCGCAGACACACACACACACACACACACCCGCGCGCGCGGTTACAAGGGGTCGCGGCGACTCCCGGCGCTCCTCTAGCCCTTGTTTCGTGGCGCGCCCACCCGGCGGCCGCCCTCCCCTGCGCCCCACGGCCGTTCCCAGGCGCCCCCGGGCCCCCGCGGGCCCCGGCCACCCCCACGCCCGGCCCGGCCCGCCGCAGGCCCGAGGAGGAGGCCCCGCGCACACCCACCGCGCCGCGGCCGCGCGGGAGGCCTGCGCCGCCCGCGCCACCCACCGGCCGGGCCCCGCGGGCGCAGCGGCGCGGGCGGGTGGCCGGGCCGGGCCGGGCGCGCCCGCCCCAGCCGCGGCCCCGCGCGCCATGCGCCCCCGGCGGGGCGCGCCGCTCCCGGGCCG
>CAUYQG010196148.1:0-2500 GCA_963574415.1 Tarsius wallacei
ACGCTCGGCTAATTTTTTGATTTATTGTAGAGATGAGGTCTCGCTTGCCCAGGCGGGTCTCGAACCCGCGGGCTCAGGCAATCCACTCACCTCAGCCTCCCAAAGGCGCGGGATTACAGGCTGAGCCACCGAGCCCGGCTAAAGGTGGCATTCTTATCTCACTTGAGACATGCCCTTTAACCCTCTCCCACTGCCTCTTCATGTCTCCATAATCTCTCTGTTTCTTTCCTCCTTTTGTATGTTGAAGTTATGGGGCTGGAGGTTTGAAGAGCATTATCTCACAACTCTAGCATCCATCATCTGCTAGTTTTTAAGAGGAAACAAAGTCGTTTATGATTTATGTTCAGAGGCATGGCACTGCTGTGTGCGTTTCAACAGACACTTGACCCTCTACAGACTACACATTTCTGTGAATTAGGGTGGGGATCTGAAGGTCACGTCAGCTTCAGGTCTCTATTTCTTATGGAGAGCTTGAAATCCGTGACAAAATCTGGTGACAGCTCAATGTTTTAATCAACTAAAACTATGTCTCTTTATGGCTATCAATCACTCTCCTTTTTTCCTTTTCCCTGACAATTCTTCAAGTTCATGAGTTGCACCCATAAACATGATACTTTGCAAGGGAATAAAAGGGTTTCGATTATAGAGTAACTAAAGACCTTGACCATATAATTTATAATTATTCATTGGTGGCCAGATTTATTTATTAGAAAAAGTAAGAAAGGACTCTTTCTCTCCCCCCCACACACACTCAAATATATTTCTGTTGCAATTTGTACAAAGTAGGGGGAAGGGCATATGATTAAATTTCACTTATTTCTATTCAGATGGACTGAAAAGACAACATAATGAATGTCTGACTGTGCCCAGGGTCATGAAGTAAAGAAATAGAAAATAAAAACCATTTCCAACATGTCCATGCTTATATGCTATTGACTGGTTTTAAATCTCTGTTCACCCTGACCCCAACTACTGCATGGGGGAAAATGTTTGCCCTTCTGAAGCTTCTTACACAAAAAGATGAAAAGATATAAAAACACACTTAAAAATGAGAGAAAATATGTGCTTGTCTCATGTTGCCTTACCTTGCCTCTAGAAATGATTATAGCAAGAAAAATGTCAACATTTCTGAACAATGTCACCGACATCTGTCCTCCTCCTCTTCTCATTCAAACCATAGAAATTAAAACCCAAAGCTGTAAAGCAGATTTAATCAAAAAGTCTGAAACAGAAATACTTGTGTACTGTACAGAAGTGTGGCTCTGAGTCTCCCTCATCTCTTCACTAGCCTGGAAGGTTGGGGATGGTATTGTGTCTGCTGAGTGTGGGCCAGAGAAGCCTCCACCATGTGTGCGTTCACTTTTTGTCTCTGTGGTCACTGTTTGGATATCTGTGTGTGTCGCCCTGGATTAGATATTGAGGAGAGAACGACAATTAAGCATGATTTCTGCCTTCACATTGCCTAGAATTCAGGGCAGGAGAACTTAAGAGCAGCAAAAGGTAATGATGACCCTAGCCTGAGGCAGGGACTGAAGCATGACATAAGGGTTCCCCTTGGAGTCATACAAGCTGAGTCACAGAAATAAGGCTGACATACCCCGATGGAAAGGGGGTGAGTATCAAGCCAGTAAAGTCAGAGAGCATTTCATGCACTAAGGCCTGAGGTCAGAAATAGTGGGGTTATGTAGGTCACCAGCAGAGATTTGGGGCTGGTGCAAAACTGTCCAACGTTAATCATCTGAAGATCAAGCACTTTGATTTATGTATAGTCTCTTTTTTTAAGTTTTAAAACAAAATTTATTAGTGAGAAAAAGAGAAGAAGGAAAAAGGAAGGTTTATGGCAGAAAGACCTGCCATGGGCAAATTTATTTAAAGAAGAAAAAACGGCTAGGTATAATCTTACAATGCTTCCACACTGTATAACATATTACTCTTTATATAGTAGGAGGTCCCATAGTGAGTCTCAGTTGACTGCAATTCAGGAAGTTTGGTACTATGAGAATGAAACACATGATTTTGCTGTTTTTACTTTTCTGTAGCTCTCAAGATCACAAGTCGCCTGTTCACTACTTGCTTCATGAAGCTACACTACACACTGTCTGGTAAACAGCACAGAGCACATAGAGATTCATGAAATTGTCATAACCTGATTTATGTCAAGTTCACTGCTGAGAATAAATTTCTTTCACAATGACTCCTTCCAGTAAAACTTCCATTAAACTGGGCAGTGGGAAAGAACTTCTGTCTGACTTTTTTAAACATCTGAGCTGAGTACAGTTCCAGAGACACATCAAAAACCATTTTTGATAATGATGATCTGATGCATTTCTGCAGATAAGAGCAATTATTCTCATCCCAAAGATCTACTCTCTCCGTTTTTTTTTCTTTTTTTTGGAAGTTTGAAGAAGAGTTTGAAACCTAGGTCTAGTAACTTTTAGAGTATGTATACCTTGCAATTTTTCCTTTTGAAATTACAAAACATAACTTTGAATATTTGATA
>CAUYQG010196148.1:5000-24986 GCA_963574415.1 Tarsius wallacei
CTTTTGGGCTCAAGCAAGCTACCCACTTCAGCATCTCAAATTGCTAGGATTATAGGTGTGAGCCACTGCACCTGGCTCACACTTACAGATACCTATAAAACTTTGTATTTAGAAACATTTTTCCCAAAAAGACAGTGAAGGCATTTCTTTTTGATAAATACTGTTATAATGAAGGAACTGTAACATAGAGAATACCAGGAAACCTCATATCTTAAAAGAATTTAAACAGTATTTATTGTCATTATTAAAAGCAACATTTCATAGAGACTTCCTTAACAAAAAATAGATTGAAAAGAGTTGTAGACATAGATATAAATATTCAGACATATATAACATATACATATATACACATGTACACAAATAAAGAAAAAAATTGAAATTGTAGGAAAAAAATACACAAACTTAGACAAAATTAACAGCCATTTGTAATCAAAAAGTCATAAACACTTCATCTGAGCAGATAGCATATCCTGTGATATATTTTAGAAATTATTTTCTCCTTTTGAAAATAATACAAATTACACATGGTTTTTGTAGAATGCCTACATATCTAACATATATATGTCATTGATTTTGAAAAAATATATTTATGATAAATAACAAAACCATAACTAATAAGAATAATTTCCCAAGAAAAACTATTTTGTTGTCATCTCAAAAAGTATCACATTTCGCAGGTTTTTAAAAATTCATTTTCATTAATTAACATTTTTTTATCATGGAGGTCATGGTTGACCTTTTTTATCCCCAAGAAAAATGTGACAGAGAAACAACATAACAATAAAATCAAAAAAACTTTGTCACTGTTTGGAGGGAAGAAATCCTAGCATACTCACCCCCCTCCCGGATGACTCACAGAGGAGGAAGTGCTTTGTTATATCTGGAAAAAAAACAATTCTAAAATAGCTTTAAAAAAAGTAAAACAAGCTATATCAATAAAACAAAACAAAGAAAAACAACAATAATCAAAACAGTTTAAAAGATTTGTGTGAATATGGTGAGTGTGTGTGTGTGTGTGTGTGTATGTGTGTGTGTGTGTCTGTCTGTCTGTCAGTCTTGACATCAAAACTATCTGATTATGTGAAGGATTGCTCTTAAGAAAAGTAACAGTAAAAACAGTGAAGAGGCAATGGGACTATGTACTTTTTAAAAATAATTTGTACTTTATTTATAGATAATATTGTATAACTTAACAAGTTTGGTATTACTATTTATTGAATAAGTAAAAAATAAACCAATTTTAAGAGGAATTTATAAAAGGGAGTCTTAAAACGTTCTTACTCTTAGACATATCTATCACTTAGTAATCTTTAAATTGCTTCGTAAGATTAATTCTCATAGCTTTCCTGAAGTCAATTACTTTTCTAAAACTTGTTTTCAGACTGAGATATTTAATATTCTACCCCTACAAAAATGTGTATGAGAATGTTTCCCTTTCAGAATAAATGGATTTTGAAAAGGGTATATATTCTGATATTGATCCAAACCATCCGTTTTTTTCCAATTTTCTTTGCTATATTTGAAAACCCACCATGATTTTTATCATCACTGATCAGTATTTTGCAAAACCATTCTAATTTTTACTTTCTAAGTTGTTCCTTAAATTTATTTTCAAATAATAATACTTGTATCATTCCTTTTGTGAGAATAATTATCTCAGATATGTTTTTCCCCCATTTTCTTTCGAATTCTGTCAAACGACACCCTACAGTATCTATCTCTGAAGTGGAGTGACAGACTGACAGGTGTTGTCAGCAAGAAGTCTGACGACTGAGAGATGTGTCTCCTAATGGATTCAATAAAGCATAAAGGAGAGGGAAATCAGCAGCGCGTGCAGCTAGGGGAAGCCTTTGGCTAACCCCTGTTGAAGGATGTGAAATCTCTGAATATTCTCATTGAGGCACAGTCTGCACTGTGGCATTCTTAAAATATGCAACCGCGATGCCTGGTGGCATGCTATTATCTAGAAAACAGAGATACATATCATAATGAGGCCCAAACCCAGCGGAATTTCTGTGCTTCCAAAAGAACTGTGGTCGAGTGTAGTTACAAAATGACATTTAAAAAAATCTGTCTTTAAGGTATGTTATCACTTACTTCCTCTGCAACTTTAAAACTGTGCTGTGAGCATCTTCTCAGCAGCACACATCTCCAGCCCGCTGTGAGTCGTTACACCCTCAGCAAGACTTCCTCCCCCCTTCCTCCCACCTTCATTTAGTTCCCCTAAGAAAACACTATGTGCTGTGTATTCATTTTCTGCAGCTCTCAGAGCCTGAATGTAGCTGAACGGAAACTGACCAATTCCATAATAAGCAACCTCTTCAATTAGTCACACTGTCACCTGTGATAATACAAATTCTTCTTTGTGATTCTAATCATCAGCTGTCATTCAAATAATGCCAGGTGCTTGGCAAAGCACTCTGTGGAATTTTTCATCCATCTGTCCAGTCTTAGAAATGACCTTCTATTACTTTCCTTTGTAAACATGTTATCTTTAAATAGGCCATTTGCATAACAAAAAGTGCCTCTGACCACACTAGGAAGTTGCATGGTGGGAGAAGGGACTATCCGCTACATTCTTTTAAAGCCATGTGATATTACAGTCTATTGCCTTTCGGCTTCAAGCTACCCATATTTCAGTGAGTTTACATAAAGAGAGCAAATGCTAATCGTTAACAAAAATACAACTCTCTTTTGTATCAACTACAAATTTATTAGCAGCAGAAAAACAAAATCTATGCTGCAAATAGATATCTGTATTGCAAATGCTTAAAGGAGTAACTAATGAAGCTATTTATTGTCCAAATTTGACTAATTGTTGTGCTAAGAAACTGCCTAGGAGCCAGTATGTGCTTTGAAATTCAGCATTTTCAGTAAGTGCTTCAAAGGAGTTGGACTCAAACAGCAAGAATTTCAGAAATTTGTCTATGCATATTGACCCGAAGTGGCATGGTGTTATATGGAAAACTATCTACAGGCATGTCAACAGGAATAATCTGCCTGCAAATGTAAGGAAATAATGAGAAACCTCACAAGCAGAAGTGTCTTTACTAGATGATCATATAATTCAACTTTCCAACTGAACACTTTCGAGATTGAAACTGTTAATAATGACACTGGAACCATGAGAAAGACACTGGGTTATCTCAGGCACACTGAGACTTGTGCTTTCTGTATTTCTACTCCCACTACTCCACCATTCTTAAATGGACATTTAAGTGATTCCCTATTTGACGAATAACACATTGCTTTAAATACTTTCACAACATGGCCCCCACCATTCCATTTTTTTTTTTATCACATCCTTTTACCAGGAGCTCGTTTTCTAAGTGTATCGCCCACACATGTTGGCTGGCCATGCTCTTCTGAAAGACTGACTGCTACTGGAGTTTTAGTTTCCACTTAGCAAGATGTCCTGCAAATTAATCTGTTAAAGACAAATGGCTCTTCTAACTCAGAGTCAAGTTAATTTGTGTCTTTTGGCTTTCGGCCATTTTATGTTATGGAATGAAACAACGCCTTCCATCAGCAAGGTAGCTCTGAGGAATAATTCCTCTGTCCATCCCTCTTTGCATTTTTGTTTTTAAATGGATGTTCATCCTGAACTCTTTTCATTACTGGCAAATCACCTTCCTCCATATCGTCTAGCCTAAATTCTAGAGGGAACACTTTTGGTGGATTTAACTAATAACCCTCTTCACTAAGAATCAGCAGTCTGTACCACATCGCTCATGAAGTGTCACACTTGCCTCTGGAAAGCATCAAAGAGCAAATGCCCACAGCTTTGATTGGACCCTCTTAATTTGAAAATGGACATGATATAGCAAGCAGGGGGCAGTTTGAAGCTCAACCTCCTTATGAAGCCTCCTCAGAACAGTTCTTGAGAACATTGAATTTTCTATGTAGATCACTCACAAAATTGTGTTTCTACTTATGACTGAGATATATATTTCTTGACTCAATACTTATGTTTAAGTTTGTCTCCGCCAAACTTATGAACTTCTGAAACACTGTGGAAATTCAAACATTTTGGTGTTCCTTATGGCACAGTGACTTGGCACTTAGTAAATGTTCAATAATTGTTTATTACATCAAACTGACCAGGTCGTAAGCTATAATAGTTAAATGTGAGGTTGGAAACAACAATTTAAATGAGAGAAGTTGACAGTCCTTCTATTCCATGATACTGAAAAATAAGCCATCATCCCTCTCCTCTCTCATCCTCTCCTTGCCACTGTCATAATTATGCTAGACAGTGGAATAGATTTGGAATAGAATAGATTTGTATTAGGTGAAGCTGCTCACAGGATACTAATGAAGGCACCAGAAACAAAAATTATGGTAGCATGAATTATGTATTCATAAAGAAGTCTGTGTTAAATTAATATAAAGTTTTATCCCAGTTTGAAGGCAAATCATTTCAATTTTATATAATAGGATTTTAACATAATAGCAAGATTGACAGACCCCAACATAACAAGATGAACTTGAATAAAAGATCAGGAATACACAGGTGAATGATGAAAAGAAACAAACAAATAGCCTGGCCTTTTATCATTTTTCATAACATTTTGAATACCACTTAGTAAGATTTGGTTTTACAGCGTCAAGAAAAAAAAAATCAAACAAACAAACATATATATAAGCATGTATCTTCTTAAGGAAAAACTCTTCAAAAACGAACCCTTGACATCATATAACTCAAAATTCAGGAAATGTCAAGGACTGAAAAGTTATTACAAGAATGTACAAGGGAAGGAAATTCAGGTCAGGTTTAATCTGACTCTGTGAGTTATCATAAGGATTAAACACGGAATTCAACTGACAACATACAGACTATATTTTGCCTTTAGAGTTATGTAATTATTCTGGTGGCTTCCTGGTATTGCTATTTTTGGTCTTTACCTTTACAAGCAAACAAAACCAAACTTTTTCCCACCCAAATTAAAATAGAGTGTAAATTTTTTAACCATTTCTTTTCATAAAGATTTGAATATGTCAAAGACTACTGTGCACACTTTAATGTATCTGAATTCCTTTTCTTTAACCCTTCAATTTCCAAATTAGTGACTCTGATGGTTATCACACTTGTATTCTTCCAACTGAAAATACCATCGATTCCTTCAAAATGGTATTTGTTTGTATATCTCCCTATTAGGAAACTAAAGCTTGAAATCAAATAAATGGGTTGAAGTCACTATTTAGAAGTGATTTTAGAGAGTGGTAGTTTGAAGAAAAAACTGACACACGGAACAAAGGAAAAATCCATTGTAGAATGTTATAATATAATGGCTTAATAATCAGGATAATTTTTACTATCATTACTGCTAAATACAAAATATATAAAATAATGAAAATGTGCAAATGCTATTATACATTTATACATGTATGATAAATAAGTGTATAACCATTTATAATTATAAAATATGTAAATTAAAGTGTTGTGAAGCATGTTCTCTTGAGTTCAAAATGGGTTAAGATTTTCAACTAGGGAAATTTTGTTGTATTAAATTTTTGACTCATAAGATGATGAATTTTTTCATTGAACTTCTGTCCTGCTCTAGGCTGAAAAAAAACAGTCACCTCAGTGAACAGGGGGTAGGAGTGGTTAGAGTCACACCATAAATGCAGAAAAATGCTTTTACTTCCAATGCATAGCAGATATTGTTCAACAGTTTAGCTGTTCAAAAATAAAATGTGACTTCCTATGAAACAACCAAGGTCAGTGAGTGTTGGTCAAGTTAAAGTTCTCTCAGATCTATTCAGCCTTTTAAAATATTTTTCTTAGCCGGGCTCGGTGGCTCAGCCTGTAATCCCGCGCCTTTGGGAGGCTGAGGTGAGTGGATTGCCTGAGCCCGCGGGTTCGAGACCCGACCGGGCAACTTGGCGAGACCTCATCTCTACAATAAATCAAAAAATTAACCGGGCGTGGTAGCGCGCACCTGTAGTTCCGGCTACTCGGAAGGCTGAGGCGGAAGGATCACCGGAGCCCAGCAGGTTGAGGCTGTGGTGGCCGGGAGTGGCCACTGCACTCCAGTCTGGGCGACAGAGTGAGACTCCAACTCAAAAAAAAAAAAAGGAATACAAGCTTTTTAAGGGCAGGGATCTTTTTCTCTCTTTTGTTCTGTTTCTGTACTGAGTACCTAGAACAACCTGGCACATAATATGTCTTTAATAAATATTTGCCAATGAATAAACGATAAATTAATTTAATTTAATTTATAAATTTATCTAATTATAATTTATTCAAATGCACGAATGACAGTCTAGACATTGAAACTAAACTACACACAGATTCATCACTGAATCCATATTTTAATCAAAAGAGCTAACGTTTATTTCTAATATGAGGAAATCTGAACTCTAAATAGTTTGTAATTTTGCTATGCATATAAACTGATTTACTCATTTTGAAATTTTTTTATTGATAAAATATAAATAGAAGTTTATGAGAGACATTAAGGACTAAAAAACTTCCACATGGTCCTCACAAGCTCTTGTCGCTGTAGCTGTTCCACACCATGCCCCTAACATAAGACCTTAGACCCTAACTCTTACCCTCCCTCTCTTGATAAAAGTCAAATAACCCAAACAATGGCTACTAATCTGCAAAAATAGCACTTCCCTCTTCTTAGTATCATCCCTCAACAACTATTCTCCAAACAAGGATAACATCATCTGGCTCCCTCTTGCTGTGAAATAGTCAGTCTTGCTCTCCAGGTTGGATCCTCAGCTCCTTCGAAGCTTCCTGATGCCAGGCATTTTCAAATCAAGACTTGTGCTTATGGTGCTGTGTTTGATTTTCCCCCACAAGAGGATCAATTCATGTCAGGGCCAGAGTTAGTCTTAGATATATGTAAACATGGACACTCAACTTATAGGTAGTATGTACGGTGAAGTCTTAACCTCTACAAGTACAACAAATTTTTCTCTTTTATTTTTCTCCATCTGTGGACTTCAAGTCCAGAATCATTAGTATAAAGTATACATATAAATTTCAAAATTAGAAAGAAAAGCAAAAATTATACACTTCGTTTTTGAATTTTTTATTCACAAAAAAATGCCTTCTTAGTTTAAAAAGCCTCTAATGATTGCTTCCATAATTTTTATTAAGTATTAATTTTTTTCAGTTCTGGATACAACCATTTGAGAAAAATTTCCTTTTAAAAGTATTTATGAGATTTAAAAAAATATGAGATGGCTTTTCAAATAACTATGAAAAAGATGAACATTTTAGGTGGAAGATATGAGCCTTTTGTATCATCTTTCTATGAAGCATCTCTATGTCTGTGTCCAAAACAAAGTATGTACCTTAATTAAAAGATACTTGATTGCCAAAATATGCTAACAATCACCTGATACATTAGCAAATCATATGCTTTTTTCCGCTAATGGAGAATCTTGCCTCAATGTTTATGGCTTTCGACTAATAAGCGTGGTGGTTGCTGAAGGTCAGGGTTGCTATGGCAATTTCTTAATATAAGACAGTAGTGAATTTTGCCCCATCAGTTAACTCTTCATTTCACAAAAGATTGATTTCTCTGTAGCATGCAATGCTGTTTGATAACATTTTACCCACAGTAGAACTTTCAAAATTGAAGTCAATCTTCTCAAACCATCTGCTGCTTTACCAAGTATTTGGAATATTCTAAAACTTTTATCATGTATCTATAATGAAAATATGATTTACAGTTTAGCCACTATATCAATTGTCTTAGCTAGATCCTCTGTAGAACTTGCTTCAGCTTCTAGATCAGGACTTGCTGCTCCACCTTGAACTTTTGTATTGTGGAGTGGTTTCTTTACTTAAACCTCTCTGAGGTGAACCAGTCGCTGCTAACTTTCAACTTGTCTTCTCTCTTCCTCACCCCTCTCAGCCTTCACGGAATTGAAGAGTCTTGCTCTGGATTGGGCTTTGGCTTAAGGGAATGTTGTAGCTTGTCTGATCTTCCATTCAGACCGTAAAACTATCTCTATATCAGCAATAAGGCTATTTCACTTTCTTATTTGTGTGTTCACTGGGGTAGCACTTTTAATTTTCTTCAAGAATGTTTCCTTTTACATTCACAACTTGGCTAAGTGTTTGGCTAACATCTGGCCTACCTTAACTTTCAAAATAACTTTCTCACTAAGCTTAGCCAGGTCTAGCTTTTGATTTAAAGTGAGAGATGTGTGACTCTTCATTTGAATACTTAGCAGCCACTGTGGAGTTATTAATTGACCTAATTAAATATTGTTGTGTCTCAGGACATAAGAAGGCCCAAGATGAGGAAGTGAGATTAAGGACTGTCTGGTTGGTAAAGCAGTAAAGGACATATACAACATTTATTGTTTATGTTTGCCATCTTATATGTGCACAGTTTGTGAGGCTGCAAAATAATTACAACATTAACATCAAAGATCACTGATCAAAGATCACTATAACAGATATAATAATGAAAAAGTTTAAGATTTTGCAAAAATTACCAAAATGTGACAGAAGCACAAAGTTGAGCACATTCTGTTGGAAAAATGACACTAATAGACTTGCTTGAAGTAGGCTTGCCAAAATTTTCAATTCATAGAAAATGCATTATCTACAAAGCACAATAAAACAAGCTATGCCTGTTCCTCCTCTATGTCCTCTTAGCTACTCAGTCTCATGGCTCTGACCACATCAAAGTAGTTTTACTAAATCTAGACTGTTTCAATTTTGGAAAGATAACCAAAAAAATACCATTTTTCAAAACTATCTGCAATCTGCCTCTGGATCTCTCTTGTGGTCACTCTAGAAGACCTGTACTTCAAGTCTACAGGAATCCCAAATTCTTACTACCTCCATGTTCTGATCTCTCAGAAACTTTTTGCCTTGTCTCTAGCCTCATCAATTTCCTGGCATGCTATTGCAGAACATTTATTTTCAATGTCATCCACTGTGCCTGACAGGACACCTAGCAAAATACAATTTTGAAGCAGTTCATCATTTTTTATTTTGTGCCTATGCCTGGAATGTTCAGTAATTTTTTTATGTAAAAATACACATACACATACACACACAATGCTGCAGATTAACATTCTATAAAGTAACAGACAAATTCAGCCAAATTTTTGAAACTAAGATGTAGAAATACAGAACACTGGGCACAAAAATAAGACTTTTCAAAAAATACTAATGAAAAATTAAAGCAAACACTAATTTTAAGGAAATGATTTTGCATCTCCATCTTTCATATATATTGTTTTCTAAATTAATGCATTTGAGAAATCTTTTGCTTTTTAACAGCCTTTATCCTACTTTACAAAACAAAAGATATCACACACCCATCCCAGATCACACCATGCTGTATTGCCATGAGGGTGTTTCCAAGACCTCAACAAGGGTAAACCTATTTAGTGATTGAACAAAATGGTATAAACATTTAAATCTTTCTTGCTTTTCTTAAACAAGTTTATGTTAAGGTTGAAACCAAAAAAACAGGGCATTTTGTCTGGGGCAGCACGTGTGGAATGTGTATATTATATGATTTGATAGTGAGTAGTTGGACTAATACAATTTTTATTTTAAAACAATTTCCCTTTCATTTTCAGTCAATTTTCAATAAATACTTTTGAGAGAGTATTTATTTGCCCTCTCCTTTCTCCTGACAATTTTTAATAAATGTTATTGAGGAAGAATACCATGAGAGTAATGAGATCATTAAGAAGAAACCCTGAATGTTAAAAATAATAAATGTTTTTCCCTATACTCACAAATTTAAACATAAAAACTTATTTTTATAGATTTTAGTTCTCATCTTCAAAACATGTTGATATCAGGAAGGAAATCACCTTCAAGTAGCTGAAATATAAATTAATGATGCTGATTGTTTAAAAATAACTGCATTATTATCCAAAAGTAAGAAATTTTTAAAACATTCTAATAAATATTAAGAATAAAATTACTATATATTCTCATATTTAATGTAGTTGAAACATTTTGTTAAATCATACAATATTAAATATATCTTCCAATTACAGCCAGTCTTGTTTTTTAATCATGTAAAGTGACTTTTTATGATTTATCAATTATAAAATAAAAATAAAAAATTATATTCTAATCAGTTGGTTTTAGAATTAAAATACATTAAACTGTTTGAAAATGAAACAAAATGAAAGGTATCATAATTCCAGACTTTAAACTTTATTATAAGGATACAATAATCAAAACAGCCTGGTATCTCTATCCTGTAGAGATAGAGATTGAGATAGAGATTGCAGAAGTAAAACCTCAATTTCTCAACCAACTCATCTTCCACAAAGCCTTCACTAACAATCACTGGGGAGAAGAGAACTTATTCAGTAAATAGTGCTGGGAAAACTGACCATGTGCAGAAGATTAAAACAAGACACCTACCTATCACCATAAACAAAAATAAACTTTAAATGAATCAAAGACCTAAATATAAAGCCTCAAACTATAAGAGCCTTAGAAATGCAGGAGATACCCTGATGAAAATTGGAATTGGCAACCAATTTCTGTTTAAAAACCCAAGTGCCCATGCCATAAAAGATAAGATAGACAAGTGGGACCTCATCAAACTGAAAAGCTTCTGCAAAGAAAAAGAAACCATCATGAGAGTAGGGAGACAGCCCACAGAATGGTAAAAAAAATTTGTCAACTATATCTGACAAATGCCTAATATCTAGGATCCACGAGGAACTCAAACATGTCAAAAAGAAAATAACGAACAGCCCTATTAAAAAGTGGGCAAAAGATATGAGTAAACACTTCTCAAAAGAAGACATTCGAGCAGTCAACAGCCTCACTAATCATCGAAAAAATGCAAATCGAAACCACACTGAGATACCAACTAACTCCAGTCAGGATGGCCATCATCAGCTCAAAAAAATAACCCATACTGGAGAGGATGTGGGGAAAAGGGAACACTTCTACACTGTTGGTGGGAGTGTAAACTAGTACAACCTCTGTGGAAAACAGTTTGGCAATTCCTAAAAGATCTAAAAATCGACCTTCTATATGACCCAGCAGTATCCCCACTGGGAATATACCTGGAGGAACTCAAATCACTCTATGAAAAAGAAACCTGTACACACATGTTTATTGTAGCACTATTCACAATAACAAAAACATGAACCCAACCATGCTGCCCATTGAAAATTGATTGGATAAAAAAAATGTAGTACATATACGTGATGGAGTAATATGCAGCCATAAAGAAGGACAAAATTATGAATGCCACAGCAACCTGGATGGATTTAGAGTCTATAATACCCAGTGAACTATCACAGTATCAGAGAACTGAGTACCACATTCTCTGACCCATAAGCAGACCCTGAACAACTATGATAGTACTGTAAGAAAGGGATTGACTATAGTGAGAAACTGCCAGGGGAGCGAGGGGTGCACACTTCATCAATAAGAGTACCTGATCTCAAACCAGGTGAAGTGGGAACCAAAGTGAGGCTCAAACTGTACCTGTAAGATGACCATTTGTATACCTAACCCTGAATTGTACCTATCTTTAAAATAAAAATATTTTTAAAAATTAATGGAGTTTTTTTTGATGCTCAGATCCTAACTACTCCTAAAAATTAAAAACTAAATTTTGATAGACACACATAAAACTTCATCAAAACAATTTTATAGCTTTTTATAATATCGTTTGATTAATTTATAATTTTGTAATTTTTACTACATCTTAATACTGCTACAAAAATGAATGATAACATACTTGTTAATTATAATTGTTTTCTAACTTTTTATAAAATGTGTTATTTGAATACTACTAATTTATTTAAATATTTCACTCTATTTTCTTTAGTTGTATATTTTGCAAGACAGTCTTCATATTTCAATACTCCTTTTTTATACTAGTCTTCAAAAAAGGTTATTACCATATTTATTTTAACTAAAGAAGAGATTTTTAGATAGAATGCAGTTCTTATTCAACTAATTGTTTTGATAAGAGGACTGGTTTTGTTAATTGGGGTATATGGTAGACATTTTTCTTAAAAATGAATAAACTAAATCTGTGAACAAAAGAAGTTTGTGAAAAAGTTTATGAAATATTTATGAGCTTATGAAAGCCCATGGAAAATTAGAAGAAAATTTGCAAAAAAATTTTAGAAAGAAAGGTAGTAACTAAATAAATATGATTTCCATTGTCCTAAATTTTTTGTATGTATCATGTTGAATTAAATGTTTTTAAGTGAAAGAGTATGAAAGTAGAGTGGATTCTTGTTATTCATAGTTATATTCTATGAAGTCTCCATAAACACTGAATTATTGCTTACTAAATCATTACTTCAAGGAGAAATGCAGAGTTACATTCCTATGAGCCTCTGGTCACAGCATTTTCATAAATGGATCAATATGTAACGTTGAATTTATGGCCAATGGCACTGTTAGTTATGCTGAATGAAGCATATCTAACACACATTTCCCCCCACCTAAGGTACATTACAGCCTTGTTGTACTTGGTAACACTTGACATCACTTCAATATTATGCTGGGGAGCTACTTCAGTTTTTGATAGCTTAAAGTTTATTGTGTCTGATGTTAAGATCATGTCTCCTGCCTTCTTTTGTGATCCGTTTGTCTGAAAACTCATTTTACATCCTTTAACTTTTAGTCTGTGTACATCCCTTTGTAGTGAGATGAGTTTCCGGGATGCAGCAAATAATTGGGAGATTATAAATAAGGCTGCAACTCCACAAGAGACAGCAGAGGGACTTACCTGAGAACCCCTGAGAGGAACAATTACAAAATCTGCCACAAGAGGGCAGTAGTGGGAAACTGTCAGGGGAAGGGTGGTGGGATAAACAGTTGAGGGAAACTGCTAGGGGAGGGAGGGACACACTGCATCAACAAGGTTACCTGCATAATTAATGTTTGCATACCTAATCCTGAGTTGTAACCCACATCTTTAAAATAAAAAAGCAAAAAATTTAAATCGCACTGGGTGTCTGCACCTTGGGAAGTGCTAGGATCCAAGCAGAGCAGCTGCTGCAGCACCAGCTGCTTCACCAGAAGATCCCCAGCCATTTGCTCTGGATTGCACACTCAGTCAGTCACTTACAAACAAGTACACAAAATTTTCCATACACTCACTGACTCACACTGGGACTCACATAATCTGACTGGCTCTGCCACCATCTTCCTCCCTTCCTGACAGACAGCATTTAAATCTTTGACTTACATAAATTTGTACAATACAATAGTACAATAGAAAATCTAACCCACAAATATAATACATATTTTAAAACTTAATTGACTATAAACTATTTCTTTTGGTCAAAAATAAAAATAAAATTTATATGATATTTACAGCCACTATTCTCAGAAGCAAGAGCAAAATCAAGTAAATATTATTTATTACATTTGAGATATGTAACCTCTGAATTCTTTTAGCACTTCACTGGTGAGTGACAGTGACTATTTTAAAAAATATGAGTAACATATTGTTCCTGTTCACAGTTATAATAGATAGCAAAAAAAAAAAAAGAGAGAGAGAGAGAGAGAGAGAGAAAAAACAACAGAAGCATTAAAATAATAACTTTAAACTAATTTTAGAGATTTCTGGACCTAAATCTTAAGCTTTCTTCCACATTGATATAAAGCAAATACTATTAAAACAAAAAAAAACTCAATCTTATTTAAACTTAGTAGAAGTTCCTCAAAGGATGTTTTATTTATTTTTTAACAAGCAATTATTCATATTTTTGGCAATTAAATATAATCTAATTATCACTCTGTCTTTCAAAGAATCTTTGAAGTTTTTAGAAAAATCTAAAATATTTCAAGCTAAGTTTTAGAGATCATTAATCTGAAGTTCTCCTAATGGTTGATACAATAAAGAGTAAAGTTTAGAGGTTTTAAGAAACAAACAGGACAAATCTAATAAAGCAATACTATATAAAATTTGAAAATAATATTCACAAAAGAATTGAATTAGATGTACCTTTAATAATCTGAAGAGTTCATTACATTTTAAATGAGGCTTATAATATATTTTTCAGAAATGACCAACAATAAAAATTAAGTATAGCATCAATTAATAGTGAGTTATAATTTTGATAACTCAATGTGCTATTACAACGCTGTATATGTACTTTCTAAAAACCCTAAGAACAAACTTGCTTCTTCTGCAATAGTATCCATTTCATTAAGTGAGAACCCCATACTTCCAGTTGTGTGGCCCCAACCAATGAAGTTATTTCTTACTGGAGGAAAAGTGGTCACCAACAGATATCAGGTCCTAATGAATCCCTATAACCTTACATGAGAAACAAGCCCTAAGGTGCGATTAAGTTAAGGAGTTTGAATGGAGAAATTACCCTGAATTTTTCAGGGAACCCCTAAATTCGGTCACAAGTGTCTTGATGATGGAAGTAGAGGAACATTTTTTAAATTTTTATTTATTTTTATTTTTATTTTTTTGAGTTGGCGTCTCACTCCATCGCCCAGACTGGAGTGCAGTGGCCGCTCCCGGCCACCGCAGCCTGGACCTGGGGGGCTCCGGCTCCTTCCACCTCAGCCTTCTGAGTAGCTGGAACTACAGGCGTGCGCTACCACGCCCGGCTGATTTTTTTGATTTATGGTAGAGATGAGGTCTCGCTTGCCCAGGCGGGTCTCGAACCCGCGGGCTCCGGCAATCCACTCACCTCAGCCTCCCAAGGTGCGGGGTTACAGGCTGAGCCACCGAGGCCGGCTGATTTTTTAAATTTAAGAAAGCAGGATTTATTAAGAAGACAGAAAAGCTCCCACAGTGGGAAGGGACCCTAAGGAGTTGCCTGCAGAGGAACATTAAACTCAAAAAGAAAGATGAAGGCAACATGAAAATGGCGACAAGGATTAGAATCATGTGACCAGAAAGAAAGAAATGTATTAACCAGTAAATATCTATGGAGAACTCCTTACTAATGGCATAAATCCCCATGGCATATGTAGAAGACTCACAAGATTTTGAAGAATGTTATATCTAAGGAACATTTTTTAATTGAGTTGATGCTGTAATGAGGAATGTTGGGATAGGGTGAATGCATTTTGCTTGTAGACTGGACATGAATCTTTAAGGTCCAGAGTTCAGATGCTGGTAGACTAAAAAATGTCCCTTTAAAAAATCCACATTCTAATCTTTAATCCAAAATTCCTATGCCTGTGAGATTCAGCATCATTAGACATTAGGTAAATGCAATCTCAAATAATTATTAGATATTAATGCATACCATTAGAATTGCTCAAATGAAAAAACTGACTTGTTTATGAGGTAAAGAAACAACAATTTTCATATGTTGCTTAGGATACAAAATGATGCATGTACTTGGAGAGTACTTTGGCAATTCCTTTCAAGGTTCAATATACACTTAGACACACACATGCATGAATATCCGCATACATACAACTCAGAAATTCCACTGTGAGATATTTACCCAACAGAGATAATAACCTATATCCACACAAATCCTTGTATAGTAATGCTCATAAGATGCTGTATTCCTAATAGCCCAAACTGACAGCACTCCAAACTTCTATAACCAAGTGAAAGGATATAAAAATTGTGCTATATTCACTCAATGTAATACCTAGTCATAAGAGGAAAGAAGTTACTTATATATACAACATTCTCAGTGAATCCGAAAATTAGCATGCAGAGAGAAAGAAGCCAACACACACAAAAAAGTGCATCCTGTAAAAACTATGTGTATAAAAGCTAGAGAAAACAAATGGATTTTGGCAGTGACAAAAAGTAGATCAGTAGTTGTCTTGGGCCTAGGTTGGAGTGGGATATGATTAACTAGGGGTGAGTACAAGGGAAACATTTTTATTTGATTGTGGAGATGGTTATACAGGTATATATATATGTATTTTTTTTTCATAACTTACATTTACACTTTAAATTGATGCATTTTATGTAAATTATAGTTAAACATTGATGCAAAAATAATAGTATTAAAATTTTCAAAATATACCAAATGAAAAACGTACAAAATGTAAAGTTTGGCTCAAAAGGAAAAAGGACAGCTAAGTAGACTCATACATAACAAATGGAAATTTTAACCAAAGACAATCTCACGTCTGAGGACAATAAGGAAAAACAATGAGAGAGAGTCATTGTTTCTGCAAGGTGGTCTCCCTTTACTCAGCAAGCTGCTCACATCACATAAAGCCTTTGGGCAAGTGTCATGGCTACTCTACAGTCTAGGCTACTGTGTTCTTCCAAAAGCCTTCTGGTTGCTATTCTTCAACTGTTCTATAAGTCTGTTTAATAGGGAAAAGTAACACAAATTTCTGTATACTCAATCTGTTGCACTCCATCATCTGCTTGACACATGGATTCTTTTGTTTTATCCTACCCCTGTTACATTGTTAATTATCAGTCTTGGGATTATAGTAGGATATTTGTTTCTTGAGGCATGATCAACACTCACCACTGTACACTGGCAAAAATTAGTGGTGCCATTTGAGCTACCTGACTTCTTGCTTTGCTGCATGCAATGTGCTCATAACTTCATGAGTTCTGCATCTGCACTCCAAGTCCCCTTTCAACTATATATATTATGCATTTTTGTGTATTTGTTATTTGCAATGTATTTGTACTCTTTCTTAGTCTCAAAATATATGATGTTATCTCTACCATTTTTGAATATTTTTTAAATGTCTGTATTTATAATGGTAAGAAATGGTATAAATCTACTTATAACACTTTCTTCACAGTCCCTGTTGATAAGTCACTATATACTTGTTTAGAGTGTTTATTACTCTTTTAAAAAACTGACTGCTATTTTTCATATGTAAAAGTAAAAAATCATAATCCATCATCAATAGATCTTTCCGTTTAAAATTTTCTGACGTCTCAAAGATGAATGGCATTGAATCGTTTATATTCCTGAACAAGTTCATTTACTAAACAGCTACGTTGAATTTGACGATACAGCTCACATGCTTGAAACAAATTGGGATGATAACCAATGATCTGGCCCTCATTACAATAACTCCGAGATGAACGCATCAGAAATATACAGTGATTTTTAAAATGCACTTCCTACTACTCTACTAAAAATTGTTATTTATTAAATTAGAATAAGGTTGTTCAACTTTAACATTTCTATCTATAGCAATGTAGACTCTCAGGTCCCGAAGGAACAATCAAAAAAAGGAGTTAATATCAGGGCTTACAGTATTTGCTGACAGTATTTGTCTTTTCTCAGATATGCAAAATGGATATGTGACCACATACTTAAAAGCTTAGAAATATACCTAATGGAATTCCTTTTTAGCATCAAGTCTTCTGTACAGGAAGTGTTTCTTCTCTGAAGTCAGAAGGACCTAGTTTTAAACTTTCTCTCTACTACTTACATAAGAGGTGAGACTTAACTTATTTTCTTTCAAGTCCAGTTTCTTCTTCATCTTTAAAATAGTGACTTTAAAATCTAACTTATACCGTTGGGAGGATTAAATAAATGTTACAAAAAGGACTTAACACAGAGGGTAGTCTATGGAAAGCACTTAATATATAATAGCTATGATCATCTATATTAAAAAAAAAATTCAGTTTATTAAGAAATAAAAATTAGCCGGGCTCGGTGGCTCAGCCTGTAATCCCGCACCTTGGGAGGCTGAGGTGAGTAGATTGCCTGAGCCCGCGGGTTCGAGACCCGCCTGGGCAACTCGGTGAGACCTCATCTCTACAATAAATCAAAAACTTAGCCAGGCGTGGTAGCGCGCACCTGTATTTCCAGCTACTTGGAAGGTTGAGGCGGAAGGATCGCCGGAGCCCAGCAGGTCGAGGCTGCGGTGGCCGGGAGCGGCCGCTGCACTCCAGCCTGGGTGACAGAGTGAGACTCCAACTCAAAAAAAAAAAAAAAAAAGAAAGAAAAATTATGTTAAGAGCTTCAGTTTTCTAATCTGGAAAATGATAATAATACCTGCCTTACAGATTTCTTGCAAGGATCATAAGAATTTGAAAATGAGATGAGAAAACCATAGTTTACTAGAAACCCAGCAAATATAGAGAAAAATACCAAAGTGTAGGTCAGAATGCTTTGTATTTCCTGTCCTCTACAAAGTAGTTAATTTGAGCCAAGGATCTTTGGAAGTTAGTTACCTCATTTTTAGACGGGGAAGGATGGAGTTATACTGTTTTGACTTCCCGATTTAAAGGTATGTGAATTAGAAACATGTGAGATGATCTGCAAATATTTGCTATGAATTACCTCTCTTGCTATTTCACAGATTTATTCACTCAATCAAATCTCAAATATAGAGAAAATGTTGCACAGTAGGTAACATACTCACTTATCTGTAAAAAAGACTTACATGTAAAATTTTTAAAATTCTTAGAAATTTATGTAAATAAAAACTATTAAAATATCATTATAAAATACTCTGTAAAAGTTTAACCAATGTTTCTAAAAGTGGTAGTCCAATATACCATTTCTTATTAATAAAGCAATATAACTTGCAAAAAACATTATTAATACAAAAATATCTCAAGAAATTTATACATTTATATATTTACTCCTTGAAATTTTTCAAATTAGAAGCACTGTAATAAGGATTTTTAAAATTTACATGCAATAACAATACAACATTTTAAGGTGTTAAAAATTCTCTATGCTTGAATACATCTTTATTTGCTGGAAAAAATGTTGGATTTTTAATGCATAATGTATGAATATTAAGGTTTTGAAAGCTAGATTTTTTAATATTTTAAATTCTTGTGCTATTTTGATTATCTTAAAGTCAATGTCCATTAATTTTTATAGCTGCTTTATTTCTTATTATTTTTATTTTTATGTTTGGAAGTAATAGTACTTTATTTTAATGTAACTGTTAATAAATCAAACTTTTAGTTGTGTTTTTCAGCATTAATTATATGCATTTTCCTTACTTAAGGATAAATAGCAAACAAAATATAAATATTTCAATGATTAACATTGCCCCAGAAACTCTAAATACATTAAATACAATCTAAATTGTGTTAAACAATAAAATATCTGTATAAGAATATAACAAAGTATAATTTCTTACATAAAACAAAACTCCTGGGGGAATGATATGGTTCTCATTGAGAATTTTTGTGGAATAGTAATAATGCATATATATTCACTGTTTAATATTAACTTGAAATGGTAAGATATTTCTGAATACTTTCTAGATTATGGAGCTATTTTTTATCTGCAGATATTTCACACTCTATAATACTTTTTGGCTTGAATCATTTTATTTCCTGTTCATGTAAGAAAATAGCATTTATATCTATCTATCTATAATTTAATGCTTCCTTTTGAATATAGACTCTTAGAGAACAATAATTTCTTCTATATCAGATATCAGGAACTTACTGTGACGCTCATCTCTAATTTTAAACAATCAAAATACTATCATCTTGTTATAATTCCAGCCAAGAATGAGGGTGGCATATCTTCCTGTTAGATTAGGGACAGATCATAAGGTTCAAGACAGAAGTCTTGGAGTCAAGCATTGAATTTGCATCTTACTGACTATTAGGGAGGTGCAGCACTGCCTGGGCTGGCAAGCCGAAGGTGCGCGCTGGCAACCCAGAGATCCAAGTAGATTGCAGAGAATTGCGGCACACAGAGGTGAGAGAAGAAAAGATTTATTTAAGAAAAGTTCACCCCCCACAGACAGTGAGTGGGCCTACACTCTAGGTGAGTGTGATGTCGTAGTCCCCCAGAGTCCCGGCTTAACTCCTTCTCTTGGAGATGTTGCACGTGACTGCCATGACTGCTGTGACTGCTGTGACTTCCTTATCGGCCACCTGTGGATGTCTTGGAGAACCTGTGACACAGAGACCCATTAATGATCACCCACATTATCACCGCTCCAAGAGAAAAGTGTGACAAGGATTCTAATTCTCTGCACCTTCCCAAACGACATTCCTTAGAGCTAGTGGAGGGTGCACCTCCCCTTATCTCCTAGGCATTCCCAGTGGGTAGCTTTGGGGGATCCTTGGCTTCCCTGTAGATAGTGCCCAATTTACT
>CAUYQG010196153.1:0-17695 GCA_963574415.1 Tarsius wallacei
TTTTTCTTTTATACCTACTTTGTTCAGGCAGATTATTCTGTGCCTAGGAGTTGGTCTTCTCATATGTTGTCTTGTTGGGGTTCTCTGAATTTCTTGTGTTTGAATTTTCCCATCATTAATTAGGTGAGGGAAGTTTTCTTGAATAATTTTGTAGATTGTTTGTTCCAGGGTGGTCTCTATCTCTCTGCCTCAGGAAGGTCAATTACTCTTAGGTTCATTCTCTTGAAGTAATTGCTCATCTCTTGAAGATTTTGTTCTGTCTTTTAAAGCTTCTTTTCTATGTTTTTGACAGTTTGGTTTAGTTCTACATTTTGGTCTTCAAGTTCTGAGATTTTGTCTTGTGCTTAGTTAATTCTGCTTTCCATGCTTATTAGTTTTTTAGTTATTTCAATCACAGTATTCTTTACTGCTGTTATCTCAGTTATTAACTCCTTCCTATTTTCCTCTTGTCTCTCCTCCATTATTTTTATTCTCTTTATTAATGTCTTGATATCTGGGTTTGTAGTATGTGACCAGTCATTCTGGGGGCTCTTCATTGTTTGCATTCCGAAGTCTGTTTTCTCAATATCTGATCTCCCAGGGGCCTGTGTGAGACCTATATTCTTCTTTTGATTTTTCTTCATTTGTGTAGATTTGCCTCCCCACTTTTTCCTTCCCCCTCCCCCTGTCTTCTTTAAATCTGTTGTTCAGGGGTGGCGGGGTTGCTTTTTGCTTCTGTTTGCTCAGTCTCCTATTCTTCCTTATATGAATCTTCTGGCTTGTTCGATTCTGAGGCTGGACTGTAGGCTGAGGATTATACCTTTTGCAGCTTTGAGATTTATTTGAGGGGGGAGCTGTGATTCAAAATTTATCTGCAGATCCCAGTATCCACTGACAGGTGTATGGATATGCTGAATCCTGCCTCCCACTGCCTTGTAATCTGTTCATGAAGTGGGGGTATTTGTTTGCTCCTTGAAAGTAAAATGATGTAAGAAAAGGGAAAGAAATGGAACAGGGATGGGGAGAAGTAGAAGGTAGAGACAGGAGAGTAAAAGAGAACAGACAGAGATACCCCACTAATAAATAAAAATAGACTTGAAGACAGATAAGAGTAATAGAAAACAAAAGCAAAAAAAAAACCAAAAAAACAACAGCAACAACAACAAACAAACTAGGTCATACAATTATACAGACACACAAGCTGACCAACCTCCTTAAGATGTACTGTTCCCTTACACAACCATGAGGTCTTAGCTCCCAAGTTGGAGGTTGGGCAGTGCTCAGTGGGCGTGTCACTGCAGATCTCTGCCTAGTCACAGGCCTCCAAATGATCCCAGGTTCTACTCAGCTGGATCCAGTTGTGGGGGCTCAGAGTGCAAGACAGCTGGGTACAGTAGGTCAGCATGTCACATGCGGCTTGGGCCTCTTTTTCTTTCTTTGTTCTTAGGTCCCAGGCTGGAGGATGCACAGAGCTGGGTGGAGCTCATGGGGCAATGCAGGTTTCTGGCTGGTCTGGAGCTCCAGCTGTTCTCTGGTCCCACTGTGGTTAGGGGCCAGTCAGGAAAGGTGGAATGCGAGACTGCTGGGCATTGCTGGTCAGCATAGTGGTCAGGGTGGCTGGGGATGGGGCGGTGTAGTCAACAAGGGAGCCCAGAGCTCCATGGGGAAGGTGCCTTGGGCCTCCCTGGGCGGTGGAGGCTTGGGGCGGGACTGGGCACTATAGCCGAGGAGGGAGCCTGGAGTTCCCTGGGTGGCAGCAGCTTGAGGCGGGGCTGGGCACTTCTGCCAAGAAGATGGCCCAGAGCTCTGAGGGGTAACACTGAGGGCCTCTGCAGGTGGTGGCAGCTTAAGGCCTGGTGGGGTGCTTCAGTCAGGGATGGAGTCATAGCTCTGAGGGGTTGGCACCGAGGGCCTCCACAGGGGCGGTGGCTTGAGGCGGGGCTGGGCACTTCAGCCAGGGAGGGGGCCTGGAGCTCCGAAGCATGGGTGCTGAGGGCCTCCGCTGTGGTGGCGACTTGAGGCGGGGCTGGGCGCTTCAGCCAGGTAGGGGGCCTGGAGTTCCGAGGGCCTGCGTGGGCAGCGGTGGTTTGGGGTCTGGTGGGGCACTTCAGTTGGGAGTGGGGGGAGTCAGTAGCTCCGAGGCGCGGGCGTGGAGGGCCTCCGTGGGGTGTGGGCCTGAGACAAGGCTGGGTGCCCCGGCCAGGGAGGGAGCCGGCAGCGGCTGGGTGCCAGGCAGAGCTGTGTAGCCAGCAAGGGAACCCAGGTCTCCACAAGGCGGTATCTGAGGGCATCCACAGGTGGTGGCGGCTTGGGGCTGGGTGAGGCGGTGTAGCAGGGGAGGGGGCCAGGAGATCCGCGTGGTCGGGGGCCCAGGTCCACCTGGGGCGGAACAGCGGTGGTGGCGGTGCCTCTGCCTCGGTAAGTGGGTGATGCGTGGGACCGAGGTCCTCCAGGCCGGTGCGGCTGGCGGCGGGCAGGAGGTGGGGGGCTTCTTATAGTATTATGGTAAATGTTCAGGGTCCACTTATGAGTGAGAACACGTGGTACTCTGTTCTTTGTTTCTGCAATGTATCACTGAGTATTATTGACTCTAAATCCATCCAAGGTGCTGTGAAGTCCATATGTTTGTCTTTCTTTTTTCTGAGTTGGAGTCTAACTGTGTCACCCAGGCTGGAATGCAGTGCCACGCTGACGGTCACCACAGCCTCAACCTACTAGTCTCAGGCAATCCTTCCACCTCAGCCTTCCAATAACTGGAACTACAGTCATACACTACCACACCCAGCTAATCTTTTTTTATTTATTGTAGAGACGAGGTCTCACCAAGTTGCCCAGGTTGGTCTTGAACCCCTGGGTTCAGCCAATCTTCTCACCTCCGCCTCCCAAAGTGCTGGGATTACAGGTTTGAATCACCACGCCTGACCATTTGTCCTTCTTTATGGCTATATAATATTCCATTGTGTATATGTACCACTTTTTAAAATTCAACCCAGTTTTGATGGGCAGCATGGTTGGTTCCATGTTTTTGCTATTGTGACTAGTGCTGCAATAAACATGCACATGCAGGTATCTTTTTTGTAGAATGCTTTGAACTCCTCTGGTATATTCCCAGGAGGGGGATTGCTGGGTCATATGGGAGGTCAATTTTTAATTTTTTTAGAAATTGCCACACTGTTTTCCATAGAGGTTGAACTAGTTTGCATTCCCACCATCAGTGAAGAAGCATTCCCTTTTCTCTACATTCTTGTCAGTATCTGCTGTTGTTTGTTTTATTAATGCTGACCGTTCTTACTGGGTTTAGGTGGTATCTCAATGTGGTTCTGATTTGCATTTCTCTGATGATGAGTAAGGCTTAGCACTTTTTCATGGCTGCTTGTATATCTTCTTTTGAGAAGTGTCTATTCATGTCTTTTGCCTACTTTTTAATGGGACTATTTGTATGAGTTCCTTGTAGATCCTGGATGTTAGGCCTTTGTCAGATATAGTTGGCAATTTTTTTCCCCATTCTGTGGGCTGTCTCCCTGTTCTCTTGATGGTTTCTTTTGCTTTGCAGAAGATTTTCAGTTTAATGAGGCCCCATTTGTCTATCTTATCTCTTATGGCATGGACACCTAGGGTTTTTATGAGGAATTGGTTGCCAGTTCCAATATCCATAAGGGAGTCTGCTGCATTTTCAAAGGTTATTATAGCTTGAGGTTTTACATTTAGATCTTTGATCCATTTAGAGTTGACTTTTGTGTATGGTGATAAGGTAGGAGTCCTGTTCCAATCTTCTGTGTGTGGTCAGCCAGTTTTCCCAGCACCATTTACTGAATAGGTTCTCCTCTCCCCAGTGGTTGTTGGTGAAGGCTTTGACGAAGATGAGTTGGTTGAGGAATTGAGGTTTTGCTACCAATGGAACATTTAGATTTTAACATAGTGAAACCTGTTTTGGACTTTGAACCTATAGAACTGTAAGATAGGAAACTTTTAAGCCACTAAGTTTGTGGTAGTTTATTATAAAATTTAAGTTCAGCTTCCAAACAGGAGAGCCAGCAGCATCTCTCTCTCACCCCCACCTTTTTTTTTCCTCTACAATTCTTCGGGTTCCATATTTTCCTTATTCCTCCCACCTTTTTTGTTGTTTTGTTTCCCTTTGTAGTTCAATCATTGGTTGTCAGCTTGCTCACAGAATGGTTGAATACCAGAAGCATCCTATGGCATATTATTCCTAGAGCAGATGATTACCAACTTAGGATGGTTCGAATTATGATTTCTAACTTTACAATGGTGCAAAGGCAATACACATTCATAGAAACTGTACTTTGAATTTTGAATTTTGACCTTTTCCCAGGCTAGCTTATGCTGTATGATTCTCTCTCCTAAGATGCTAGGCAGTGGTAGTGATCGGCAGTGTCCAGCCAGCCACGAAATCGCAAGGTAAACATCCATGAGGTATTTAACACTTTGAGAAAAGAGAAGAACTTTATCTGACCAATGTGAGTCCTTTTGAACAATCAGGTTCAGAAAGACATTAATATGAGACAGAAATCATATCTTATTTCCTCCCTAGGGCTATAAGGCTGATAATTAAGTTTGTAAACTCCTCCTAGAAAAAGTGCTACATACCTCATTGCTGATCACTACGGTTACCTTCTAAGTACTCCCCTTGGGAAGCTGTGCACTGATGCCAGTGCCTAGTCCACTTGTTAAAGCAATTTTGGAACTCCTTTTCTGGAATGGCCATCAGAGCTGTAGTTGTATTACCCTTGATGTCCTGAATGTCATCAAAATGTCTTCATTTCAATATTTCTTTTATCTTCAGGTAAAGAAAGGAGGCCAGATGAGATGAGTAGGGAGGGTGTTCCAATACAGTTATTAATTTACTGGCTAAAAACTTCCTCACAGATAGTGCTGTGTGAGCTGGTGCTTTGTGGTGAACCAAGAGCTCCTTCAAGACCATTTTTGCACACACCTTTCTCATGCCAAGATTTTCAGCTGAGATTTTCCTTACTGTTTCTCTGCAGATGTTTTTTTGGTCTGCTATGTGTCTCGTAGTTGACAATTTGATGCACAATTTGATGAAGTTTTGCAATTTCTTCATCAGTTCTGCTCATTACTGACTGTCCTGACCTCTCTTCATCAATGGTGCTTTCGTTCCCTCAGAAAAACATTTAAT
This sequence comes from Tarsius wallacei, assembly GCA_963574415.1. Taxonomy (NCBI): domain Eukaryota; kingdom Metazoa; phylum Chordata; class Mammalia; order Primates; family Tarsiidae; genus Tarsius; species Tarsius wallacei. Next base: position 5,138 of record CAUYQG010196153.1, read on the forward strand.
CCATTTGTACACTGTGGTTTTCTTCATGGTATTATCCCCATAAACTTGGACTAACATGTCCCTGATTTCACTTTCACTCTTGCTAAGTTTTACAAGAAATGTAATGTTTGTTTGCAGCTATAATTCATACTCTGACATTCTTGCAACAACAGCTCTGATGGCCATTTCAGAAAAAGAGCTACAGAATTGCTTTGACAAGTGCATAGCTTCACAAGGGGAGTACTTGGAAGGTGACTGTAGTGATATTCAGCAATGAAATATGTAGGACTTTTTCTAGGATGGTTCGCAAACTTAATTGTCAAACCTAGTATGTATTTATTTTTTTAAACTGCTTTCTATTGCCACAAATAGCTATGAATTAACTGAATAATGCCACACCAGTCACTATATCACCTATAGCTATATACACTTTATAGCTTGGCAATGTATAGCCAAACACTAATCAATGTTATTTCTGTAAACCAAAAAAATTCCTGACAAGCACCTTTTTATTAGCCCCACTTCCTCTTCCTCTTTTTGCCTTTAAAAATCTGTTTGTGCTGGGTGTTTGGAAGATTGTGGTGGAAGGATCGCCTAAACCCAGCAGGTCAAGGCTGTGGTGGCTGTGATTGTGCCATTGTACTCCAGCCTGGGTGACAAACTGAGACTCCAACTCAAAAAAAAAAAAAATCTGAACAACAAAGGCCAAATGGAGCTCATATCCAAGGTTACATGAGTTGGGTCTTCTAGGAAGTTGTCCTCACTTTGGCTAAACTTGTAAACTTTTGTGCCTCAGCCTTTCCTTTTAGCTCCACAGCTTTATTATAAAGTAGGCTTTATGTTAGATGATTTTGACCCACTACAAACTAATATAAGTGTTCTGAGCATATGAAAGATAGGGCAGGTTATAATGTTTGGTAGATGAGGTGTATTATGTGCATTTTCAATTTATGATATTTTCAATTTACGGTGGGTTTATCAGGATGTAATCCTATTGTGAATCAAGGGGCATCTGTATTTTTATTATCAATGTCTATGTGCTTTGTATGTATGTGTTTGCTGTTTGAAGTTAAGTTGTAGACATTGTGAAACTCATCCTTAAATACTTCAGCATGTGTCATCTCAGAATAGGGCATCAATTGACCTAACTATATACCAGTTAAGAGTAAGGCAGTGGAAATGATCCACTCTGGGTACAGGCGATAATTAGGTGCACTGTCTGTAAATAATAATAGAAACTAACTATTCTTCAGCAATTCTAAAAATGTCAGTGTAAAATTCCTGTCCCTAAATAATTTTTTTGTTTAGTTTACAAAACAATTGCTGTTATTGTTGCATAATATATGTATAAGCTTTGTTGGGGCTCAGAAAGTAATACCCCAAAGACTGTCACTTTGATAAGCTGAGAGGCATTAGAGGCTACCCTCAGAATCAAGGTCCCTCTAACCTTGTCTTTTTCTTCCCATCTCTCTGCCAAATGCAGGGAGGGACTTTCCCTGCATTTTCCTTATCTGACTAAAAAGTTTTTTTGTGTGTGTGAAAGAAATGCAATTATTTTAAGATCACTTCTCCTTGAAGATCTCATCAAATAACCAGGAAAGACAAAATACTAGAGAAGAGGAAAGACTGGGTGGGGGTCCTCACTACGGCCAGACAGCTCTGAAAAATTACCTGAGAACTTTATCTGCAATAATAAGACACCCTTTGTTCCTGTGTGGTTCTGCCTCTCTCCTTTCCAAAGAGAATCATTTAGTAACCATGGTCTAAGCATTGGGACTATTCACACCCCCATTTCCCTCTCTCCTAAAAAGAAGACATTTAAACCTCTATCATCTGGCCCCTCCTTGAGTTAATATTTGATAGAATGCCAGTGCACGTTGGCATATGTAATAAATTTGTTACACTTTTCTCTGTTAACCTGTTTTTTGTTATAGAAATAATGGCTGTGACTCTTTACAATGAGGAAGAAGAGGATCACCCCCTTTCTGTCTGTGACTCTTTCTGATAAGGAAGAAGAGGATCACCCCTTTCTGCCCCTATAGTTCCAAATTAGCACTTTTGTCACTTTTTTTTTCTTGAGTGAGGGTCTTACTCTGTCACCCAGCTGGAGTACAGTGACACATTCATAGCTTACTGCAGCCTTGACTTCCTGGGTTCAGGTAATCCTTCCGCTCTAGCCTCCCGAGTAACTGAGATTACAGGCACGTGCCACCACACGCAGTTAATTTTTTGAGTTTTTGTAGAGATGAGGTCTTACTATGTTTCCCAAATTGGTCTCGAACTCCTGGGCTCAAGCAGTCCTCTCATCTTGGCCTCCCAAAGTGCTAGGCTTACAGGAGTGAGCCACCATGTCTGGCCTATTTCTTATTTTTAAATAAACATTTTATTTAAATGGGACTGAGCTGCAAGCATTAATTTTTGAACATTGTCAACCGAAGAGGAAGAGGATGAAGCACAAAATGTGACTTAATAAGTTTACTTGAGTCAAAGTGAGGACAGCTGCCTGGAAGATTCCCATCCCCGTAACCTTGGATATGAGCTCCATTTGGCCTTTGTTACAAGTCAGTTTTTAAAGGCAAAAAAATGGGGACAGCAAGTGGGCTGATGCAAAATTGTTTGTTAGGAATTCTACTGGTTTACAGAAATAATGTTGATTAGTGATTATCTATACATTGTTAAACTATAGGATGAGGTTATAATGTCTGCTGCAGAATTAATAAGGTAATTTATAGCTACTCATGACAATAGCAAGCAATATCTAGAGAAGAATACATAGCTCAAGGGAGTGAGTTGGACCTGATTGCTGTCTCATTTTAATGTCTTTCTGGACCTGATAATTTAAACTGACTCGCATTCCTCAGACAAAAGTTCTTTTCTCAAAATAGATACCTAATGGTTTGGTATTGTTGAACTGGGTTGGGTGGGTTGGGAGGAGGAGGAGAAACAGTTTGTGTCTCAAAACCCCTGTGGCACTGATATTCCTGCATCTAAATGGTAAATTTGAGATGAATAATGATGGCATACTAATACTAAAAATAAAGAGGCTTGAATTATTGCAATTCTGTTATTCTCTGTGACCACTTGGAGTCTTTATTTGAGTTTCTTTAAAACAGTGAAACCATGTGCAGACTGAGAGGTAAAACATTTATTTTATTTTAAAAATTGATATTTGATAAATGTACATATTTGGGGGGTACATGTGATATTCTGAAACCTGTATGCCATGTGCAATAAGATCAAATCAGGCCTTTATCTTTTCCATGTTTTAGAAAATTACTTTTGATAATTTCACAATATTTTCTAAAATTCAAACAGCTTTTGATTTTGTGAACATAATTCAGATATGGGTCAGGCCTAATTTTATAAGGATTTTGTCTCATAAAGTGTTTGGGGCAAAAACTAGAACATATGACTTGAGGCAAGTTGGAAATCCTTAAAAGAAGGCTAATACACTTTAATTCCTACATGACATATTTTAGTTAACTTTCAGAAAGATTAGAAACTTATCTGAGGAATATGAATCTCTTTACAATATCAGGCCTAGAAAGGCATTTAAAACGTGACAGCAATCATGTCTCACTTCTCCCCCTCCCTTGAGTTAATAATTATCTCTTGAAGCCACTTACTATGTGGGCTCTAGACTATCAACTGACAACAAGTAGCCATAAAATGTCATATGCTGGACACTATAACCCACACTATTTGACCCAACAATGTATAGCCAGTCACTAATCAATGTTATTTCTGTAATCCAATGAGAATTCCTATTGAACAACTTTGTACCAGTCCACTCCTTTTTCCCTTTTGCCTTTGAAAACCTGCTTGTAAAAAGGCCTAAAAGAGTACTCTCCAGGCAACTTGGAAGTGTGTCCCTGGCAGCTGCCCTCACTTTGGTTCAAGTAAACTCTTTAAAATTATATTTTGTGGCAGGGCTCAGTGGCTAAGCCTTTGGGAAGTCGAGGCGAATGGATTGCCTGAATCCATGAGTTTGAGACCAGCTCGGGCAACTTGTCAAGACCTCGTCTCTACAATAATAATTTTAAAAATTAACCAGGTATGGTAGTGCGCACCTGCAGTTCCAGCTACTTGGAAGGCTGAGGCAGAAGGATAGCTGGAGGCCAGCAGGTCAATGCTGGGATGGCTGTGAGTTTGCCATTGCACTCCAGCCTGGGCGACAGAGTGAAACTCCAACTCAAAAAAAAAAAAAAATTATATTTTGTGTTTTATCATTTCCTTAAGGTTGAAAACTTTATTTTAGTTGGAACTTTTCTTATTTGATTGCAATTAAATGCTAACATTATTATTCATTACTGTGCAAGACCAATAAGTAGGTATAATTTTTCCCTTAACAACTAATGTAATTAGATAGTATTAATTTATTCTAATTTTTATATATAATTTTTGTTTTTTAACTTTTACTTGCATATTTTATAATATATAAAGTTCAAAAGTAAAATTTCACTGTATTTTTCTGGCCATTATTATTATTATTTTGTCACTTAAAATAATTAAAATGGTTGGTTCTATATATCAAATAAAAGAGATATGCCACTGATCATGCCTGAAAAATTAGCAGTAATTTAGTATTGTCATCAATATCCAACCCAGTGGCACTTTTCAGGCTCTAGGTTTTGCAAAACTTGGTCAGACTCAGAAGAAACGTGGAAGATGTTAGATACTTATTCTTCTCCTCCAGAGCCAGAGGGAAGAAACAGAATTAATAAAAAATTAGGATTATGATAATAACAACCACCACCACCATTGCAGTAATAATGTATTTAGATTGCTCTTTCTAACTGGTCTAGCAGAAAATCAATTAAAATGGTTTTGAGACACTAGAAAAGAAAAACCCGTTTTGCCTAACGCTTGCAATACTTGCAGATTTCTAGTTGAGAGATCTCCCAATTGCATTAGTCTCTCTCCTCCTAGTATAATCCTTTCCTTCCCCCAGCTGTACCCCTTGAACTAATTCTTTCAAATAAAGTCTCTCCTTTCTACATCTAGCTTTAGTTTTTATTTGATAGTACCTGATTAATATCAGTAAGTATTAGCTATTATTATTATTTCCTTGCATCCTCTTTCTTTGTGCTATGTTAAAACTTGTCAGTATCAGACAAAAGCAATGGGGAATTCTATCTTGCTCCTTATACCTGATGAGTATACGTGAATTAGTCTTGGTTTCAAAAGGAATTAGGTGGCACAATCAGACTCCGAATAATTTGAGAAGGATTTATTTACAAGAGGGACTAGTTAAAATGGTGTGGCTGCTGCAGAAGAACCACAAGTGATAGGAGCAACAGAGTTTTCACCATCTCTGGGTCTGAGGGGACAGAAGAAAGGAGATACTACTAGACACTGGAAGATCAGAGTTGTGTTGAGCAGGCTAGTTGGAGAGCAGAATTGATGTTCATTTGATGAAGTGACCAGTGAGAGTTGATTGTATAAATTGAGGATGACTCAATTTATGACTCAATCCAACTAAAACAGAGTAGAGAAGCCGGGGCTGGGGGAGCACTCAGGACACATAATGTTACTCCAGGAATGTAATTCTCGGTAAGCCTGACTGCTGAAACTGCCTGCTGTAACCTGCAGCAGTTTTATCTAATGGCTTCCGAAACAACCTGTTACAACTCTGACTAATTTTACCTACTACCATAGCTCACCAATCGGAGCTTGCCAGCGCTCCAAACCCTTACTAGTGCCAATGAACTTTCTCAATGAGCAATATGTAACATCTCTTCTTTTAATAAAATCTTCAGCTGTCTCTTTGTTCTTTGAACATATCAGAAATAACAAGGTATACATGTATGCCCTGAATTGTCATTCTTTCTTCTCAAATAAAACATTAAATTTTAGAGATCTGTCTGTATATTTTTATTTTGACTTCAACACTATCTAACCTTACTGTCCTCTCTCCCTTGGGTCTTCTGCTATGTACTCCTTTGACTGAACTCAACAAAAAGCAAGAGGGCATAGTAGCCCTGTTCATGTAATTTACAAGGGCTTAGTCTCCTGGAGGGACAAATGGAAAACATCTATCCCAAGGAGGTTCCCAGGCTTATGTCTTAGACTGGATTCCCTGGAAACAGACTCTGAGACCAAGAGTTAATGTAAAAGGTTTATGAAGATGCACCTTCAAGAGATATACTTGTAAGGAAGTGAGGAAGGTGAGATTGTGATATAGGGAGAAGCTGACTCATAGTGCGGTTGCAACTGCAGGCCTCAGCCTACTTAATGAGGAGCTCTGGAAGGGGGACAACCCTTCAGAGCCATCCCCAAATTGAAGCTATGGGGCCAGCCCCGTGGGTCCAGAAATCAGCCAGTCAGGGTACAACCTTGGGCTAGGGTTGGGCAGCCCCTGTGCCCTGGGAAATTCCCAGGGAGAAATGCAAGTTTGATCCTTCAGTATCTGCAGGATGGGTAAAGGGATCGGGGTGGAAGACCATGATATCCACTACAGTGTATGTGAGGATGGGGGCAATGGCTGACAGAATGACCAGGGACAAAAAAAAGTACTGAATATGAAGTTGTAAGATATGCTGCTGAGTAAAATATGGTTGAACTGGTGAGAAGGGTTGAAAAGAGTGAAATTAAGGCCAGGTATGGTGGTTCAAGCCAGTAATCCCAGCACTTTGTGAGACCGAGGTGAGGGGATTGCCTGAGTTTGAGACCAGCCTGGGCAACTTGGCGAGGCCTCCTCTCTACAATAAATCATAAAATGAGCCAGGCATGGTAGTGTGTGCCTGTAGTTCTGGCTACTTGGAAGGCTGAGGTGGAAGGATTGCCAGAGCCCAGCAGGTCGATGTTGGGATGGCTGTGAGCGTTCCACTGCACTCCAGCCTGGGCGATGGAGTGAGACTCCAACTCAAAAAAACAAAAAAAGAAAAAGAAAAAAAGAAATGAGTGAAATTAGATACTGAAAGCCATTTGAAAAAATTCAAGCCCTATTCTTGGTTAAATAAATAAATAAAAACAAACCTTTGGATAAAAGTATTTCTAAGATGGATACTTCCTTAACATGGGAAAATATCTGTATCTAAACTCAAGAGCTAAAGTTATGCTTAAAGGGAAACATCAGATTCCATAACATTGGGCGTGGGCAAGACTAAGATATCTGTGTTTATCATAATCATTCAACACTGTGCTGGACTTTGGGCCATGATTAATAACCAGGAAAAAAAAAAAAAGAAAGAAAAAAACCCCACCAAAATTGTTCATGGAACACAACAGGAAAAGATATGAGGTACAAAAACAGGAAAGGAGGAGTAAAATTTTCATTAGCACTATAAAGATAAAATTTGTTTTACCTATCAAATTCAAAAGATAAAAACATTTGATGAAAAATGACTTTGTTGGTAACCATGTGATGAAACAGATACTCAAATACGGTGGTAATAAAACAGGAAATTACTACTGCCCTCTCCGGGAGACAATCTGGCAACAGCTGTTAAAATTAAATGCATGCATACCTTTTTACTAATGGACACAAAGACAAATGTATGCAGATATTAACTTTAGCTTGATATCTAATAGTAAAGGAAACAAGCTAAATGTCAACCAGTGTGGACTGATTAAGTAAGTTATAGTACAACCATAAGATGAAATGTTTTGCAACTTTTAAAATGAATGAATGGTACTAATATAGAATGATCGCCAAGATATATTGTTAAGAAAAAACATACAGAGAAGTATGTATGCTATTTTTGTTGGTTTAAAAAGTCAAAGTGTGCATAGAACATCTTAAGAAGATTACATGAAACAACTTGTAACAATGGCTACCTCTGGAAGTTGGAACAGAATATTTGGGACAATGGGATAAGAAAGAAAGTTATTTTAACATTTTTTTGTACCTTTTTAATTTTATGCTTATTTAAAATCAATGTAAATATAAACGAATGGACAAAAGAGATGAATCCAAGCCAAGCAAGTATTGAAGACAACACAACTGACAATAAATTTTTATAAACAGCAACTACAAGAACAGCAAAACAACCAACTCCCATTCTTCAAAAAGGGAAGGGGGAGAAATAATGAAAACTGTGGAGTAATAGTTATTGGAGAATATATTAGAAATGAATTGTGAAGATTTATCTACAGCCAACTTATAGCCATGTTGAGAAGGAGGAATTTCTTTTGTGTTTTGTGTTTACTAATAAGTTAATTGGGCAAGAAAACAAACTCTGACATCAAATCAACTTTTGATTTTGTGGACAGAATTCAAATATGGGCTAGGCTTGTAAGGCCTTTTCTCACAATAGGCTTGGGGTGAATACAAGAATGCATCACTCCTGAGCAGGTTAGTGGGTATTTCTCAGTCTCTCAGTCCGGTCTCCCAGTCTCCAGCATTTGCAGAGTCAGGCTTGGGTTGCAGTGTGACTGGACACACTGTGGGGTGTGTACCAGCAGAGGAACAATGACCTCTACTGCGCTCTTATTTTATGCAACAAGCATGAGAGTATGTTGTGTGACTCAGGGACAAATGTGCCTTGGAACAAAGCAGTCTAAGTACAAGTGACAGCTGCCCAGAACCTGAAGATGTACTATTAAAACCCTAACATGGGCTAGGCGCAGTGGTTCAAGTTTGTAATCCCAGCACTTTGGGAGGCCAAGGTGAGAGGATTGCCTGAGCCCACAGGTTCAAGACCAGTCTGGCCAACTTGGTAAGACCTTGTCTCTACAATATATCAAAGAAATTAGCCGGGCATGGTAGCATGTGCCTGTAGTTCTGGCTACTTGGAAGACTGAAGGGGAAGGATTGCCTGAGCCCAGCGGGTCGACGCTGGGGTGGTCGTGATCATGTCACTGCACTCCAGCCTGGGCGACAGAGTGAGACTCCAATTCAAAAAAAATAAAAAGCCTAACATAGCCATGTACAGTGGTATGCACCTGTAATCCCAACTGAAGAAAGAGGATCGCTTGAGAGGCCAGCCTGGGCAACACAACGAGAACCCATCTCAAAAATAATAAAATAAAATAGTGTGAAATTGAGTTTATGGGTAGCTCCTGCCACTGAAAAAAGGGGAGAATGCCATCATCCTGCCAACCAGGTTGAACAATTCTTACTGCTGGTCTTCAGAGGACTTAAAAGAAACCCTGATTTATCTAACCTGTTCTTTAGCTTATGCTTTTTTTAATGACTGGCCACTTTTTTTTTGAGTCAGTGTCTCACTCTGTTGCCTAGGAGTACAGTGGCAGAATCATGGCTCACTGCAGCCTTGTCTTTCCGGACCCAAGCAATCCTTCTGTCTCAGCCTCCCAAGTAGTTGGGACTACAGGCACATGCCACCATACCTGGCAAATTTTTCTATTTTTTCTAGAGACAAGGTCTTGCTATGTTTCCCAGGCTGATCTAAAACTCCTGGGCACAAGTAATCCTCCCACCTCATCCTCCCAAAGTGCTGGGATTATGGGTGTGAGTTATTAAGCCTGGCGGGGAGGCCACTTTTTGATGACTAGAAAGTAAGCCCTTTTGCCGAAACAAATTACACAAGTGTGCCTTTATATGCTTATGATTTGGTTTTATTTTATTTTATTTTTTTATTTTGAGGTGGGTTCTCATTGTGTTGCCCAGGCTGGTCTCAAACACCAGGGCTCAAGCAATCCTCCTCCTCCTAGGAGGGATTACGGTGCATACCGCTGCACATGGCAATGTTAGGGTTTTGTTAGTATTTCAGGGGGTCTCTATAAGCAATTGTTCCTGCTATCTAACTTCTGCAAGAAAGAATGGCTCAATGTCAATTGCTACCTTCCCTACATATCTGTAGGTAAGAAAACATCATTTATTTTCTTTCCTTTTTTTAGGTTTTTAGGTTAGACACACTCCTGAAAATAAAAGTCAGATGAACACAATAAAAATAAGCAGAAGTTTATTTGTGCGTGCTGTCCCCATCACTTGGGAGAGGCCTCAGTCTGAGAAAGTGTTTCTCTCTAGGCAATGGCTTAAGGGCTCTGCTTAAATAGTATTTTAACAAAGAGGCATAAATCCTGTATAGTGACATGACAAAGAGAGCAGTTCCGGTCTTTTAAAAGGTGGGAAAATGTGGGAAGGTAATAAAATTTGTTCCCAGATTCTGCTAATACCTACTGGTGCCCTCTCTGGGCTGATTCACACAAGTGCTGATTCTAGTAAGGAAGAATATATGTTCTGCCATCAGGCAAACGGAGGTGAGGGAGAGTGTTTCCCTGTATTTTTAGTGACTTTAACTTGAAAATCCTTAATTTGTTAGAGAAAAGTATTTTGGTTTCCTTCACATTCACCAGAATTTAAATAACTCCATGCAGCAGGTCAAGTTATGCAGGTGCCTGGCTGTGCATTTTGCAGTTAATTCACTCTGGCAGGCACTTCAGGAAATTATGCTGCTCAGAGTCACCTGTTCCACAGGAGGAGCATTACCAGACTTTTCTATGGCTGAATGGCAAAATTGATGATAACTGCTCTGAGAATTTTCTAGTTGAAGAATACCCTTGAATTGCCGGTTATTTCCCTCCTTTCGAAAGCTAAGCAGAGAAAAAAATGACATTTAGTCAACATTGTTTTGGGGACATGTTATTCATCTTCTTTTTGGTGACTCTAAAGATGTCTGAATGCTATATTAGATCACAATAAAGGTGTGTACTCATGTGACATTAACTTAGTCCTCTCCAGAATTCTCATTATTGAATTTATCTTTTACAGAGTGTGAGAGTCAGATTTGCTATAAATCTATTGGTGTTATTGACTAAAATGACAATGTCTCGTGTCAGTTACCGCATGATGAGTTTATTTTATTTTGGGGTTTCATACGAGGGGAAAAAGTCTCTTCTAAAAAGTTAATTTCTTTATTTTCTGTTCCAAGAGTGATACAAAACATTGTATTACTCATCCTTTTCTGGTTGGCAAGAATAGAATCACAGTCATTTATATTTACCCTACTAGCCTTTCAGGTTACAGCATATGCTTCCTCCTCCTTTTTGTGTCTTGGTATTATATTCTGTTCCTATAAGTGTATTATATATGTTTTTTGTATGTATTACAAGGGTTCTCACAAACAACCCTGTCTCTTGTAGGTATCCATTATTTGGGGAGGACAAATGTCTAAAGGTGAAATTCTGAGTGAAAGAGCATAAACATTTTTAAGATTCTTTGATATATATATGCCCCAATTGCCTTTCTGAAATGTAGTGCCATCACAATGTATAAATTCTTATTTTTGGGAATTTTGGCTACAGTAGCATTTTTTTAAAACATCTGTTAGTTTTGTAGATAAAATAATGTGTTGTTTTTTTATTTGAATTTTTAAAAATATTTATTGACTATTTTATGGCCATAACTATTAGTCTCTAGCCTTTTCTCATTATGAGAAGAAAAATATTCTTCTCATCAATTTATATAAACTTTTTTAGTTTTTGAGACAGGGTCTTACTCTGTTGCCGAGGCTGGAATGTAGAGGTGTGATCATAACTCACTGTAACCTAGAGCTTCTGAGCTCAAGCAATTCTCCCCGATCAGCTTCCCAAGTGGCCAGGACTTGAATATGCCACCACGCCTGGCTAATTTTTTTTTTTCTTTTTTGGTAGAGACAGAGTCTTGATTCGTAGCTAAGACTGACTGCAAATTCCTAGCCTCAACCAATCCTGCCTTGGCCTTCCAAAATGTTGGGATTACAGGTATGGGCTACCACACCGGGCCAAATTTTTATATTATAAGATAGTCATTATTTGTTATGTAGCAAAAGTTACAGATGCAGCCCTAGCCCAATTTTCTAGCCCTAGCCCAATTACAGACTACATTTTTAAATAACAATACAATTAAGTTAGTAAATAAAACAGAAAAGATGGAAAGCCATATATTTTCAAGTTTAAAATACATTTAGTTTTTTAAAATGTATTCTATTTATTGTTATTATTTTATTTTTAATTGACAAATAATAATTGTATATATTTATGGTATACAATACTTCAATATATGTATACAAATATATCGTGAAATGATCAAATGATCAAATCAGGGTAATCAGTATATTTACCATCACAAGTGTTTATCATTTTTTTATGATGAGAACATTTAAAATTCTATCTTTTAGCTATTTGATATAATCAGTATTTTTTATTATCATATTGTGGGGTACAGTTAAGGATTAGGTATACAAATATGCTTCGTTCAGACACCCTTGGTGATAAGAGGTATCTCCCCATCCCCAGACAGATACTGAGAGGTCACTCAGTATTATAGATTCTAGTTCAATCCAAGTTGCTGTGAAATTCATGATTTTGCTCTTTTTTATGGCTGCATAGTATTCCATTGTGTATATGTACCACATTTTTTAAATCCAGCCCTCTTTTGATGGACAACATGGTTGCTTCCATGATCTTGCTATTGTGAACAATGCTGCGATAAAAGTACGTGTGCAGGTGTCTTTTTTATAGAGTGATTTGAGTTCTTCAGGGTATATTCCCAATAGGGGGATTGCAGGGTCATATGGGAGGTTGATATTTAGGGCTTTTAGAAATCGCCATACTGTTTTCCACAGAGGTTGCACTAGTTTACACTCCCACCAACAGTGTAGAAGTGTTCCCTTTTCGCCACACCCTCTCCAGCAA
>CAUYQG010196154.1:0-26008 GCA_963574415.1 Tarsius wallacei
TTTTAGCTAGGGGAGAAGGACGACTAACACTCCTGTGAGGAGATGACCCTTAGCAGAGATCTGAATCAAAAGCGAAGACATCCAGACACAGGGAGAAACTTGCGTGGTGACCCTAAGGTCAGGACACTCCTTAAAGGTTCAAGAACAAAAGGCAGGTGACTGTGGGAGAGGCACAGTGAGCTAGGAAGAGAATAATACAGGATGAGTTCAGAGAGGAAGCCAGGAGCCAAACCCTGCAGAACCTTGTGTGTGTTAATTTCCCTGGGCCACAGCAGCAAAGTGCTATAAAATGTGTGGCTTAAAACGATGAAAGGCTATTATCCTACAGATAGGGAGACAGAAGCCCCAAATCCAGGAGTCGTGATGGCCATGATCCTTCTGAAATAAAGGAGAATGCATCCTTGTCTCTTCCTGACATTCAGGAATTTGTCAATAGCCTTTAGCATCCCTTGACTTGTAGATGCATTACCTATTCGTCTACCTTCACATAGCTTTCTCATCGTGTGCCTCTGTCATTACATTTTGTCTTTTTTATAAAAACACCACGCTCATTGGATTAAGGGCACACTCTATTCCAATATGACCTCATCATATCTTAACTAACTATATCTTCAATGTATTTGCTTCCAAATAAATTCATACTTTCAGGTACTGGGAGTTTGAAATACAACCTATGTTTTCGGAGGAGGACACATTCAACCCCAAACAAGGTGATTGTTAAACTACTGAATCATTTCTAGAGTGGAAAGTTTACGGAATTTCCTGATAAAAATATGGTAAGATAAAGGGGGAGAAAGCCTTAAGCAGTACTCCTAGCTTTCTGTCCTAACAACTGGATCATTGGCATAGTCTTTCATCGAGATGGATAGGACTAAAGCAGGAATATGTTTGCTGGTATGTAGAAGTCAAGAGTTTTATTTTAAACATGATAAGTTTAAATTCCTATTACACATTAAATGAATAAAGCCATTGGAAACCCATATCTGTTTTCTTCAGATAAGTGATCTAGGTTGAAGAGACATACTTGGGCTTCACTGGCATACCGGATGACATTTAAAGCTTTGGGACATCACTAACAGGATAATAAAAGTAGAGAAGACAATGGGTCACTGGACTGAATCTTTAGCATTCCAGTATTTAGAGAAATACGAAGCCATGCAAGTATTGAGAAAAAGAATTAACTGGTTCAAATCAGAGAGTATGATGTCATCCATATAGAGAAAAAAAAGTATTCAAAACTTGACTCTAGTCATTTCAAATGGGATTTAGAGGTTATGTAAGTCAATAATGGAAATTTTTGTCTCTTCTAAACCATTCTGGGTCAAGTTAGGTTTCATATGTGTAATGCAGAAATATACTTTCACATATTCAAAACAATTAAACTATACACACAACTGACATCTTCAGTATTTTTCTTTGTTTTTCTTCTGTTTTGGTCAGGAATGACAGTGTTGGTACCAAAAATCAGATTAATACATAATTCACAGGTGAGAAATCTAAATGAATAATTGTTCTTCATAAATATGTAGAGAGATATATAGCACATATATCTATATATGTATAAAATATTATTTGCAATTACTTTGGTAATCAGAAAACTATGAAGGAATTAAACAGAATAAAAATATTAATTCAACAAAAAACATGTATCCAAAATATATAAAGAAGTCCTACAATATAGTTAAAACAACAATAACAAAATTTAGATAAGTAAATAACAAACGAGCAAAAGATATCAACATATACTTCACAAAGGACATTATACAAATAGCCAATAATCACATGAAAAAATGCTCGCAGCTTAACTTAATCCCAACAAAAATACCCACAAGATAGAATGCAATTTTAAAGCTTGAATTCTAAATATACAATAATTAAATAAGAACCAAGATGAAGCCGGGCTCGGTGGCTCAGCCTGTAATCCCGCGCCTTGGGAGGCTGAGGTGAGTGGATTGCCTGAGCCCGCGGGTTCGAGACCCGCCTGGGCAAGCGAGACCTCATCTCCACAGTAAATCAAAAAATTAGCCGGGCGTGGTAGCGCGCGCCTGTAATTCCAGCTACTTGGAAGGCTGAGGCGGAAGGATCGCCGGAGCCCAGCGGGTCGAGGCTGCGGTGGCCGGGAGCGGCCGCTGCACTCCAGTCTGGGCGACAGAGTGAGACTCCGACTCAAAAACAAAAAAAAGAACCAAGATGAGAAGAGGCTCAAATTTCAAAAAAGCAAGAATTTTGTGCAAGGGAGTTCTATCTTTTTTTTTCCCCCAAGTGATATGTAAAGACCAGAAGGTTAAATTCTAGGGAAAGGCAATGAAAATGATGGCATTGACTTAAATGCAGTAAAAGTTCTTGGGTGGTATGATACAGTTTGGGTAGTGATCTGTTGGAAAAAGGATCTAGGATTTGTTGGACAGGAAAGCATAAGGGGGGAACCCCCAAAACCAAAATTTAATTAGACAAATTTTGTATTTATACTCATATATTCAAACTTCAGCCACCTTCAAAGTACTCTCCATTTGATGCAATACACATATCTAGACACTTTTTCCACCACTCAAAACAGTTTTTGAACTCATGAATTTTGATGCCTTTTTGTGCTTCTGCCATTTTTTGGCAAAACGTCTTTTTTGAGAAATTTTTTCATCCAGGGAAACCAAAAATCATCACTCAGGGTGAGATCAAGTGAATAAGGAGGGTGAGGGAAAGGGGTCATATCATTTTTGGTCAAAAGCTGCTGAGCAGTCAGCACAGTGTGGACAAGTGCACTCATAAATCACCCATCATTCAATGGGCAAACATGTTGAAAGACTCTTAAAAAAAGAATTCACTGAAGCTGAATGCAGCCTCTCACAACAACGCTGGCTGGTACACTGATGTGGATGGGTTCTACTACAAAGGGCCTGCCCTCCAAAAGATAATACCGGTTTTGGGAGGTCCCTCTTCACATGAAGTCGCACAGAATGAGGATACCCAAGGAATCATGAGCCCACATTTCTATTCACATGTCCTTATACTACTGGCTGTTTCGTGCCGGTGAGGTTTCCCAACTCCCTTTACCCTGGTATCCTTTCAAATGAACTCTGCCACCAAAGTTAGGCTAAAAATATTCAGGGGAATGAGTGAATGGTTTTGTTGAAAGCATTCAACTGATCTGCATTACAAGACATGCGGTATGGATGAATCTTTTGTCTTTTGGATGCTCAGAATAAGCATCTAAATACTAAAGCCACTGAAATTAATATATGGAACACAAAAATGTGAGAGCCTAGCTCTTCTTAAAAATTGGCCTGGAAATTCCAGTCAATTAAATGAAGCACAAAAGCGAAACATTTTTTTTTTTTATTGTCACAGAGAAAGAGTTTAATATCACAACGCAACTGAGCAAGGAGCAGAGGAGATATTACCTAAATCCTCCTTCCCCCAAATTCAGAGTATATGGCTTTTATAAATTAAGTTTTGTTTTATTATAGAGACGTGGGGTGCAGGTTAGGATTAACTACATGGTTGGTTGCATTCAGGTGAACTTTGCGCCCCCAACAGGCCTTCACTCACCCTGGTATAGGACCAGGTACCCTTTGAGTTGTTATGCGTACCCCCAGCAGTGCCCAACCACTGCCAATTCCACCCTTATGATAGTGTGAATAATGTTCAGGTCCCAGTTATGCGTGAGAACATGCAGTACTCAGTTCTTCGTTTCTGTGATAGATCACTAAGTAGGACGATCTCCAACGCCATCCAAGTTGCTTGTGAAGGCCATGATTTTACTTTTCTTTACGGCTATGTAATACTCCATTGTGTATATGTACCACGTTTTCTTTGTCCAGTCCACTTCCAATGGTCAGAAGCGTTGGTTCCAAGTTTTTGCTATTGTGGAGAGTGTGGCAATAAGCATGCATGTGTAGATGTCTTTTTTTGTAGAATTATGTATGTTCTTCTGGGTATAATCCCAGGAGAGGAACTGTTGGATTGTATGGAAGGTCAATTTATGTTTTTTTTAGGAATCACCGCACTGTTTTCCCACTGAGGCTGAACTAGCTTACACTCCCACCAACAGTGTAGAAGCATTCCCTTTCCTCTGTACCTGTGATAGAAACTGTTTTTTATTTATTTATTCATTATTGCCATCCTTACTAGAGTGAGGTGGTATCTCATTGCGGGTTTTGATTTGCATATCTCTGATGATTAGTGAGGTTGAGCATATTTTTATGTATCTGTTGGCTGCTTGTATATCGTCTTTTAAAAAGCATCTATTCATGTTCTTTGCCCACTTTTGAATGGGATTGTTTATTTTTTTCCTTTCACTTTGAGTTCCTTGTGGATCCTGGATGCTAGTTCTTTATTAAATACATAATTTGCATTTTCTTCTCCATTCCGTGGGTTGTTTCTACCTTCTCTTGATTGTTTATTTTTGCTATGTGAAAGCTTTTCAGTTTGATGATGTCTCACTTGTCTATCTTAGCTATTATGGCATTTGAGGACTTGCTCCAGAATTTGTTGCCTACTGTGATATGCATAAAGATGTTTTCTGTGTTTTCTTCTAAGATTCTTATAGTTTGAGGCTTAAAATTTAGGACTTTGTCCCATTTTGCATTGATTTTTGAATATGGTGATGGTTTAGGGTCCTGTTTCATTCTTCTGCATGTGGTCAGTCAGTTTTCCCAGCATAATTTGCTAAATGTGGTCTCCTTTCCCCAGGGGTTTTTGTTGGTGGCTTTGTCAAAGATGAGTTGTTTGAGAGACTGAATTTTTGCTTCCAGAATCTCTGTTCTGTTTCATTGGTCTATGTGCCTATTCTTGAACCAATAGGAAGCTGTTTGGGTTACTGTA
Organism: Tarsius wallacei; assembly: GCA_963574415.1. NCBI lineage: Eukaryota > Metazoa > Chordata > Mammalia > Primates > Tarsiidae > Tarsius > Tarsius wallacei. The sequence continues at coordinate 4,822 of CAUYQG010196154.1, forward strand.
GCCTTGTAGTAAAGTTTAAAGTCTGAAAGTGTAATACCTCCTACTTTGTCACTTTTCCTGAGGATTATTTTGGCTATTCACGCTCTTTTATGTTTTCATATGAATTTCTGGATTGTCTTTTCCTGGTCTGTGAAAAAGAGATATTGGTAATTGATGGGTATTGCATTGAATCTGTAGATTGCCTGGGGTAAGATGGACATCTTGACAATATTTATTCTTCTAATCCATGAGCAAGGGATATTTTTTCATTTGTTTGTGTCATCCTTGATTTCTTTGAGCAGCATTTTGTAGTTCCTGTTATAAAGGTTTTTTACTTCTCTGGTTAGGAGGATGCCAAGGTATTTAATTGTGTGTGTGTGTGTGTATAGCTATTGTGAATGGGATTGTGATTTTAATTTGGTTTTCTACCTGGTTGTTGCTTGTGTATAGAAATGCAACTGTCTTTTGCACATTGTTGTACCCCAAGATTTTACCGAAATCAATTATCAGTGCAAGGAGGCTTTTGACAGACTTCTTAGGGTTTTCAAGTTATAGAATCATATTGTCCACAAAGTGAGATAGCTTAACTATTTTTTTGTTGGTATTGTTTGTTTTTCCTATTTGGATACCCTTGATTTCCTTCTCTTGTCTGATTGCTTTGGTTAGGACTTCCAGCGCTATGTTGAACAGAAGGGGTGAGTGTGGGCATCCTTGTCTTATTCCTATTCTTAGGGGAATGCTTCCAACTTCCACCCATTGATATAGTAAACAATGTGATATATAATAATTAATATGTGTTCATATATACATATACAATAGAGCAAGGGTGCTTTGATACAGCGCTTTAGCACCATGCTCACCAAACTCTGAAAAAAATAACATCTCAGGCCCAGGAATTTTACTCACAAAGATCTTTTTCTTATAACTGGCAATGTGAACTAAGACTTACATATAGGTTGATCATAGATTGCAGATAGAAAACATAAAGTTTCTATTCATTTGACTCAGGTTTTAAACATGGTTCAGGGTTTTGTTAGTTATGTCTTGTATAACACTTAATATTAGTTTCCTCATAATTAAAAGGAGAAAGCAAATAATGTTGAGGATGAAAGAAAATGTCTTCCATAGGTGTCCCTTAGGAATTGGCAGGTAATTAGTGAGGGATTTTTCGGTAGCTATCCCTATGCTTATTGCTATTGCTAAGGACACACTGTAAACAACCAAATTGTTCAATAATATGAAACGGTTGAATAAACTGACATAAAATATTTACCAGGATGTGAAAACACTCATGATTTGTCAGAATATATAACAAAGTTGTATTCATATATATGAATATATAAATCAAACGTTAAATACTGGTTATTTAAGGGTGTAAGATTCTTGGTGGTCTTTGTGTGTTTCTTTAAACTTGTATGAATAGGTTCTCCAATGCATAATACTAAATGAATTGTCAAAAAAGAGTAAGCCTTGATATTTCTTAATGTGTACTTGTATCCCTCCATCTCTGACATAATTACTTTCATTTTTATGTGTTTCCTCTCAATATTTAATCTGCATTTCTGCACATTTTTGTGTTGCTACAGCTGAAATATACATGTAGTGTTGTGTCTCTTTTAAAATTTTATGTATTGAAAATTTTCTATATTGCTTTTCAATCTTTATAGTCATCATTTTAATGATACCATAATACCACCTTGAGTTAATATGGACTACTTATTTAACTTGCAAACTAGTATAGGTTTACCTGTTTTATCCATTCTGTTTTTGTCTTAAATATTAAACTGCTATGAAAACTTACACATACACAATTTATTTTACCTTGTCCATGTTCCTTCTTTGGAATAGATATCCAGGCATAGGTGTGCGATGTAAATGAGAAGAATATTTTGTTCTGCTTTTCATTACCTATTATAACACTCTTATGTCCATAAATTTTTGGAATCTTTATTTTAAAAATTAACTATAAAAATAAAATTTGAAACATATATTTATCAGATAACATCATAAAATTATATTTAATTATGTCAGACAAAATAACGGCATTGTGGCTTTGTTACCAAACGCCAGGAGCTCAGTCGAGGCCCTGTTGCTCACTGCACAGAAAGTCCATCTCTGAGACAACCGGCACTGCCCAGGAAGAAAGCTGTTTATTTGAGTGACATCAGCCAAGGAGAATGGAAGAGTCCTTCTCAAATCTATCTCCCCATCCTACTGAAGTCAAGAGTTTATATAGTTGGGTAGTACTGTGTAGAAAACGGGAACTTTGCAAGAATAAGGCAAAGGAGTTGGTAAACAGGAATAAGGGAGGGGTGAGGAGGAAGAATTAGAAAATAGGTGGGGTCTGGCCTCTCATTGTCTTGATGTGGTGATCTGGAGTTTCAGTGCAGTAATACTTTAGGTCGGAGGCTTGGTCTCCCGAGAAAGGAACTCTGATAAGACAAGCATAAGTATTGAGCTTCAAGGCCAGGAAGATCAATTTCCATGTATATTCAAAATAATAATAATAATTAGTTCCATTGGGAAGTTGGGCCATTTTCAATTTCATAAGAGAGAATCCATGTTATTAAAAAAAGATTCTTATTGAAATACTTAGACGTATGTGACTCTTTTTAGTCTGCGCTTTAAATGCTTCCACAAAGTAAAAATACCAGAAGAGAAGAACAAAACAACAAATAAAGCAAAAATGGCTTTTATTTTATATCTAGTTGAAGAGTTTATGGGGGTTTATTACATTACTTTCCACACTTGTATATGTGTGTAAATGTTTACATATATTTAAAAATACACTGAAAAATCCATAAATATTTGAGCATGCTTTTAAAACATTTAAGCAGGTGTAAAACCTTTGTCATATTTGTTGAACAAAGACACGGGTCTATACTTTTCACATTAGGAAGCCTAATGTGTTAAATATTATGTTGTAATTTTTTCGGGAAAAATTGATGACAAGGTTTTGTCAAGGCAATGTCTTTCCTTGCCTTTTCCAAGGGGGCTGAGCAGGCCTCTCACCAGCAACCTTTGCACAATAAACATGTTTGCCTTCCTGTCATTAACATTCACTTTCTCTGTTTGTGAATCTGACAGCTTGGAGGATTAAATTCTCCATGTATTGATTCGGATGTGGTCCTTGTCATGTTTTGATCAAAAGAAACATCATTTTCCCTCTGCAGTGATAAGGTGCAGTATGTAGGCTTTATAATCTTTCACAAAAGCCATTTCTAAAGTGCTTCCCCTTTCCTGACAGCCACATATGTGTTATTTCCCCTTTTGAATTATAAATTAAGGTGCTGCCATTTATTAGAGATGAAGATGATGATTTTTTCCTTTAGGTAAAAAAGGCCAACTAGATTCCCGAACCCCAAACTCAGAAACAGCTCCATGCATATCAGTTTAAGAGTAGCTATTAAAACAGAAATCTCCATTGACTATTTTTAAAAAAGATTTCATAGGGGATCAAAGGCACTACTTTGGTTTTTAAATACATGTGTAATAGAATCACCTACAGTGGGGAAGGGAAAAATAACAAGTATATGAGACCTATGCTCTGAGCTAGTTACACTCACTAATAATACCTAACTTAGGCGTTGAGGTAATCTTAACGAAGGAGCCAACGATTTGCCCAGTGCCACACAGCTAAGCAACAGGTCTGTGTTTGGAAGCTCTCTCCTGGCTCACAGCAGACTCTGCTGAACAATTTTCTTCTGTAGTCAGAAGGATTTGGGTGGTGGTCTCCAAACTCATTTCTGTAGGGAAGGCAACATTTTGCCTCTATCTGCTTAGGGTTTTCAGCTGGACCCAAGAATTAAGCTGATATAGAACAGATTACAAAAGAAAAGCAAACATATTTATTTAATATAAGTTCCACATGATCTGGAAGCCCTTATAAGGAAATAAAGGCCCCACGAAATGGCAAAATCTAAATTCTTTTATACTACATTGAACAAAGAGAGGAAACTGTGCCCAAGTAACTGTGTGGAAAGGCTACGGGAAGAGAAGAAGGATTCTAACAAGATCTGTTTGTACAAAATTACTTCAATCTCAGCTTCCCATTGCTGATGATAAGAATGCCACTATCTTTCTGGAATAGAAAGGAGCTCAGGGAGAAAAAACAGAGGGTCTGAGAACCTGCTATAGAGGGTCTTGCCTCTGTTATATTTTTAAGTGTTTTTACTTTAAAGTCATTCTTATGCCAAAGTGGCATATTTGGGGTAGCATATTCTGCCATCCTTCATTTCCTTTGGAATCTACAGCCCAAGTATGTGACTACATTCAAAGGTCTTAAACATGATTTCAGATAACCTGCAAGGCAAATAAACATGTTCTTCAACCGTATTAAATATAAGCAGAAGATGACAAAGGAACATGACACTTCCAGATAGCAAGCGCCAAAAATGAACGAATAAATAAAAGACAATAAGCAAGTGGATTCTTCACTCCCTCGTTTATTTTAAAGGGCGAAAGAGGACCTGGGAACTTTTTATGAAGATCTTCACCATGTTCTCCCAGTATTAAATATTTCCTCACGTTTAAAATGTGTAGATATAACTATGGTCTGAATGTTCGTGTCTCTCCCAAAATTACATTTTAAAACCCTCTCACCCGAGGTGATGGTATCAGGGGATGGGGAATTGGAGAGGTGATCAGATCATGAGGGCACAACCCTTTATAAAAGATATTGTACTCTTAGCAGAAGAGACACCAAAGAGTTGACTTGTCCCATCTACCAAGAGAGGGCACGTAGGAAGTGCAATCTATGAACCAGGAAACAGGCCCTCACCTGACATGAAATCTGCCGGTGCCTTGATCCTGTACTTCTCAGCTTCCTTAACTACAGGAAATAGATGTCTGTTATATTTAAGCTATCCAGTTTACAATATTTTGTTATAGAACCATGAGCAGAGTAAGAGAGCTAGCTCCCCTCCCAAACTTGCAGCATCGTAATAAGGCTCAAACTATGACACTAGACATTAAAATCTGTGCAAACTAGAAGGCCACTTAGAAATAAATTATACTTTTGCTGATGCTGAATTTTGGACCTATTACATTTTGAATGAAGTCACTTATTTCAGTCACTGTAATATTTCTTGTTCCAATATTGCCTTATATGTCATATTTGTTATATAGTCCGTGAATTTGGGGAGTAAGAGATAGAGAATGCTCCTTCGTAAAGATTGAGGTATTACGATTCAAAAAGATCAGCATGCGGGAAGAGAGGTCCTAAGTCAAGCAGGAAGGCTGACGAATGATCCTTTGACAAGTTGCTACTCATTTGATTGAATATGGATTTCATGAGTCAGACCTACCATGCCAAAAATAACGTAACCCTTCTCTGGACCCTAAAGCGTTTCTCATTTTCAGGGGATTCTTGCATTTGTTGAACTGTCCCTTGAATGTTCATTAATTTTGGTGTGAGGTAAATGTCAGCTTAAAACTAAAGGTGACCTAAATGCCAAGGAACCCTAAGAGTATTAAAATAAAGAGTGCTCATGAATTAATGAGCCTAATGGACACTCATTCTATATGCAGAACAAGAGGCAGGACTCCCTTTGCCCTCATTCACGGGCTCAGGAAACCCTGGCATCCCTCAGCCACCAGGTCACGGCATGCCAGAGAGAGCCATTCAGTTATGCGTTACAAAATGAGTTGGCATTATTATCTTAAATGTTAATCATGCACATCAAAAGCACTTGGTCCACTTCCTAAAATAATATAATCCTAGCACAATGGTAGGCTATGCCTGTGGTAGGAAGAACACAGAAATGGTAATGGGAATACCAGGTTTCTTGTATCATTTCTGTTTCTAAACTGTGCTAGCTCAGAAAATACAACTAAATCTTCAGGCATTTCCTCAATTTTTGTTGCCTCCTTCTGAAGAAAAAAAAAAAAACAAGTAAATCCATGAAATGAAATTTAAAAAAAGATGTTTAAAATGAAAATCAAAAATCTATTGTCTTAAACCTCCATCCATTCATTCCCCCCAAGATATGACAATAAAAAACAATCATCACCCCCAGAATAATGCCCGATGACAGTCAGCTTTTTTTCTGCATTGTTTAGATGTTTTTGGGAGTTATATGTCTGAGAAATGAGCCTATCCCTTTATTTTATGATTTATGAACTGTGGACACCACAAATTAATGGTCTACAATGACAGCGCCAAATTTAGCTCATTTATGCAGCAAGCTTTCTCTTTACTCTGGTCCAAACTTTTGAAAGACATGTCGCTATTTTTAGTTCTACTTTAATTAAACATGTAACATTTTGGCCAGGTGCTAATGCCTGCAATCCCAGAGCTTTGAGAAGCCAGGACAGGAGGATTGCTTGAATCCAGGAGTTCTGAACCTGTCTGAGCAACAAAGGGAGACCCTATCTCTACAAAAATGTTAAAAAAAAAAAACAATTAGTCAGGAATGGTGGCTAAAAAAATAATAAACAAGTAAATCCATGTGCACAAGTAGTCCCAGCTACTTGGGAGGCTGAAGCGGGAAGATCGCTTGAGCCCAGGAGGTTGAGGCTGCAGTGAAAAATGAGGATTGCTATTGGGACAGGAGGTAGCTAGAAAAAGGTTAGGCAGACAGACAGGCGGGTCCTCTGGTAACCATGTAGTGAACTCCCTGGCAGGCCTCTCAGGCTCAGCGCTGGTAAACAAGCTTCCTGCAAGTCTCTCAAGCTAAAGCTTAAGTCCTCACTGCTGGGATCGAAAAGCAGCCAATCAGCTCACCATTAGGTCGCTAGTGCGAGCCAATCAGCTTGGACTTAGGGCTATAAAAGTGCCAGGTTTTCAGCCCAGACGGGCAACCCCTTTGGGTCCCCTCTGCTGTGGGGGCTTTTCTGTCCTCAATAAATCCTGCTTTCTCACCTTCTGGTTGTCCGTGTCCCTCATTCTTCCTGGGCATGAGACAAGAACCTCGACCCTGAAGAGCTGCAGATCATTGGAGTCAAAAAGCCGTGCACTCCAGAGACTGGCTTGCCAGCCGAGGGAGCCAGCTGAACCAGGAGAGCTGCCGGAGGAAGGTGAGACTCCAAAGTTCAGACACCCAGAGGGCTAGGCTTGCCAGCCCACCAAACCAGCAACACTCTCAGGGCTTGGCTTGCCAGCTTGTTACAGCCAACACCCTGGGAGCTAGGCTTGCCAGACCCCCATTGCAACACTCAGGGCTTGGCTTGCCAGCCCATTAGAGCTGACACTTGTGTGGCTAGGCTGACCATCCCCTCCACGACCCTCTCTGGGGCTTGGCTGACTGACCCTTTGAGCAGACCCGCTCGAAGCCCAGGCTGACTTGAAAAGTCCACATCACTGTGATTGCCCACTGCACCACATTCCAGTCTGGGCAACCGAGTGAGATCCTATCTCTAAAAAATTAAAAGCAAGGGCTTTTTAATAACATATTATAACCTCAATTTTCTATACCCTCAATAGCATTTTTTGGTTTTTCAAGTCTTTACACTAAGACCTCCTGTCTTCTCCTGCCGCACCCAAGCCCCAGTGTTTCTTAGTCATGCCATCACTGCAGACCATCCAGCTGTGTGAAGAACACGTGAAAAGTTTACATTGTTCTATAGTCATAATCGAGTCACTCATGCTTTTATTTACAAGTTTATTCTAAAAGATGCAGTCTGATGATAACCAGTATTTATTTTCTTTTAATTTTGGCTTTGCAGATACTTTTCATTGCAATGCTGAGAAGTTACTATTTCCTCTGCTTAATAAGCCTGTACTGTTCATACAGACACCACGTTCAGGTAAAATCTCCTTTGTGCATTCCTTAAAACTTTATCTTAGTTTGTTTCCTATTTTGAATTTCCCTGCAGAGTCTTATTTTCTTACCTTTTACTTGATGGGAGAAGAAGCCACTGCCCGCTTCGTGACCTACCTAGTTTACCTTCTTCTCCATCCTTTTGCTGGCATCCTCCCTTTTGCTTCTGGAAGACGTTCTCTCCTTGCATCCCAGGAAGTCCCTGTGCTGCTTTGGACCAGCTGCATTGCTGCTTTCTCGCGTGAGCTTCATTGTTCACCAGGTTAGTTCAATTCTTTCTTAGGTTCCATATTTTCTCTCTGCTGGCATTTTTTGTTTGATGTAATTTCTCACTTAATTTTGTGAGAAAGCAGCCTAAATTTCAGAATACTTTCATGTTCGACTCTTTCTCACATATATGATTGCTTGTTAGCTGGCTGTAGGTTGCTGGGGAGATTTCCTTGGCTTTTTGAAGTCCCCTGTCTTCTCTGCTTGCATCACTCTAGCCAGAGAGAAATTTAAAGGCAATCTCATTGTGCTTCCCTGGAGGAAACTGATTCTATTTTCTTCTTTCTGAAAACTTTCAGAATTCTCTTTTTATCACTGATGTTTTGAAATTTGAAGAAGATAACGACTAAGTGCTTATCTTTTTAAAAATATTTATGTTAAAAACTTTCTAGGTCAGTTTATATTTAAGCTTTGTGCTTTTTTAGATCTTGAGGAATTTCTTCTTTTATTTTAATAATTTTACTCCTCCTCTCTGTATTATTTTAACTTTTCTTTTTTTTCGTGAATTCCTGTGATCATACCTGGGCTTCCTGGAGTTGAACCTCCTTGGCATATGTCTTTTGGCTCACATTTTCTACATGTCTTCATTAGAGTTTTTCTTTATGGAAGATTGCTTCATCTTTATGTTTTATTCCATCTACTTAAACTTTAATTTATATTGTCTTTTTTGCAGTTTGGTTTCTTGAGAGTTCTGTTTGTATAATGTCTTATTCTACATATCGTCTAACTGAATCTTTCTGAATGCAGGTTATCAATATGGGGTGACATTTTTATTGCAAGTTTTTAATTTATTGATCATGGTATGTTTCTTTTATAGCTCAGATGTTTCTCAGATGTAAGATGATTCTCAGTTTTCCTAGAGACATCAAACGATTGTTTGTGATCTTTGTTATCTTGGTCTTGGCCAGTTTACTGACAGGCTTTGCTTTAGGCAGTGGGAGAGAGACCTTGAATCTAGCATAGACTGTTTCCTGCACTGTATGCTTTAGTTGCATATAGATAGTTCATTTACATTCTTTTTTAAAATTTGCATTCTTGATCAAAATTAACATCTCACTTTTTTTTCAGAGCACGTATGTCTACCTCCATTTACATGGGAGAATGGTATGATTTTGGTTTTCAAAAATTATGAGCTTTACAGCAACTTGGAAGGACTTAGAGTCTATAATACTGAGTGATCTAACACAGAAACAAAGAACCGAGTATCACATGTTCTCACTCATAAGCGGACCTTGAACAACCATCATAATACTATAAGAAAGGGATTGGCAGCAGTGGGAAACTGCACGGTGTGGGGGAGGGGGTGGGATTGGCAGTAGTGGGAATCTGTCAGGGGAGGGGGGACACACCTCATCCACAAGGGTACCTGCTTAATGAGCATTTGTATACTAACCCTGAGTTGTACCCCACATCTTTAAAATTAAAAATTAAAAAAGATTTTCAGTGTTACCCCATCTTAACAAATCTTCATTGCTCACTATGACTTCCAGGAGGCCTTTATTTGCCAAGACCAGAGTCGCGCTTCAGGACTCTGTTTAACATTTCATCCATTTCTGCTGAAATCACCACAGGGAGATTCTAGAGTACAGTCCTCTCTGATCTTTCACCAGTCAGTAATCTTCTATGTACCTTCTGTTCTCCAGAAAGTTCTAGATGCTGTGTGTCTGCTGATTCTGTTGGCCTGCTTTCATGATTATAGCACGTTTTGCTTCTTCATTATTACTGTGGTGTGGCAATAGCAAAACCGCAAGGCAGCTATGTGAACTCGGTTTACCACCTTGTTCCAGAAGGCTTGACTCGTATCTGGGCAATTCTCTTAGCTCTAGAGTGAGAATATGCAAAAGAAGCAAAAGTGGATTTAGGGGGATCCGTGAAGATTATTATCGGTGATGTGATTATTTAGAAGTAAAACATAGTGGCTCCGGCAGCCCCATCTCTACAAAAATGTTAAAAAGAAAAATTAGCCAGGCATGGTGGTGTGCACATGTAGTCCCAGCTACTTGGGAGGCTGAAACGGGAAGATCGCTCGAGCGGGGAACGAAAAGTTGGGTGGGGAGTGAAAGTTGTGGAGTGTAGGTGCGAGAGTTAGCAACACTCTCCTATACCCTGCCTCTTATGTCTATTCAATGAGGTCTTTGCTCTGATGACAGGGTGTTTGTCCTAGGCTCTGGTGATAGCGTGTTTATCCTGGGCTCTGAAGATAGGATGTTTGTTCTAGGCTCTGATGGTAGGGTGTTTGTTCTGTTTCTGACTTCCTCTCACTATATGTATTTCTCCCACATTTCAACATTGTGGTTCCACCACCCATTTAAGTCATATACCTGTGTCTTGGGCCTTGGCCTCTCCACACACGGCTTGGAGAATAAAGACACATTCTTTGGACTGTGTGAAATAGCTTATCTCCCTAGGAGAGCCTTGGTTTTTGAATTCCTTCCTCAAACTCAAACCTACACCTTCATTATCAAGAGATATGGATTCCAGCACCCAACAAGCTGCCATTAATTGCCGGACACTTCCTGTTTCTTACTGAAATGGCGGCTGGACCATCAAAGCCCTGAGACATTTGAATTTTGAGTCTGACAAACTCCTGTGAGGATTGTGTTCACGCTGTCTTTCTCTTAAGGGATGCATTCGCCCCATTCCACCTGCCACTTTATCTTATCTGCCCTTTGTTGCACAACCTTGTACCATTTCTCCATTTCACTGATTGTCTTGTTTTTAATCTCCATCTGTCTTCGTGGATCTAAACTTGTCTCCTTTTTCTTGGCTTTCTCCCAGCAGCAACCTATATGGCAGATTTCAATCTCTTTTCAATTTCTAGTACTACAAGGGCTTGCTCTGGTGGTGGCTATCAGTGCATTAACCTCTCCTGAGCTGTACCCTGTCCTTGGGGTGATGAAGGACAGGGTGGAGTGCCGAGAAGAGGCTGTCTTTTAAGCCGTTATTTGAGAACTGAAAACTCAAGCGGTAAATCACTTTAGGTCCTTTCATCATTCCTTTTTTTCTAGGCTATCGAAATAATATTAACTTGTCTCCCTGGCTCCAGTCACATCCCTGCTAATCCCCAAGCTAAACCGATGTCAGAGTTATTGTTGTCCAATAGCAAATCTAGTCGTTTTCGCCTGTTTCCATGACACGAGGTCATCAAAAACTGTAGTCTCTGATTAAGAGAGACTTTAGCATATGGAGATAAAGAGAAGTCTTTTTCCCCAGATGTCGAGGGGGCTGCACAAAGTAGACAAGTTTAGCAAGCCTGCACCGTTGGGAGAGCGGAGAGGGTGAGGGACGGAGGTGTGAAATGGGAAGAGCCAGGCAATGTGGTGGAACCAGGCAATGTGGTGGAAGAGTGTGCCCCCTCCCCTTCCCGCGGTCGGCAATAAAGCTGGCGGGCAGAGCAAGTAAGGCTTGGACTCGGTGTACTCTCAGAACCAAGAATGGAAGACCCTTGCGCTTGGCTCTGACGCGATGCAGAAGCAGGAAAGCTCTGTCGATTCAGGAGCAGAAACTAAGAAGGTATACAGATGTAAGGTGTAAATACAAAAGTGGTAGAGAGGCTCTGAGCTTATCCAAGAATTGTAACTGAGAGTTAGGATGATTATACACTGCATTACTAAAGAGCAGAAGGCCCCGTGTCTCTCCTGCAAGGCCTAGACTAACCAACCTCTGCCTCACTTAGGGTTCCTCTTTGTGGCATCTGTGTACAATGGGGACAAGATAGACACCGAAGCCCAAAGAGCTGACCTCAGATACGGTTCCCCTCCTGAGCTGTGAGACTTTAAGCAATTCCTTTCACCTTTCTGTATTCCAGTATGCTTATTTATAAAATAAAGATGATATTATCTACCACCGAGGGTGACTATGGGAATGACTTGAGATAAGTTTAAAACTCCCGATAGCAGTGTACCTGATCAGAGTTATTTTGTTTTTACTAACATTGCTCGACTTGTGTCATTCTCATGATTAAAACTCTCTTTATTTCCCGAGGAGCAACTTTCAGTGATAGGCAATTACGTTCACCAGGAAATCCTTTCTTATACCAAGTCAAAATCTGTGTCCCCGCAGCTCTCATCCACTAGTTCTATAGTCTAGTAGCATCCAGGACAACTGAAAGGGGGCCGAGTCATCAAAAGTCAGATCCTTGAACTAGGTCACCAAATATGTGGTCCAGAGGAGACATTAAACTTGACTCTCCCATGGATTTCTATTCTCCTAGTGACCATTTTCCCTCTGAGAATTCAACCCAGGTGAGCAAAAATCTTTTTCTCTGGCATCATTTGAAAACGAGGACAGCAGTAAGCGTGTAGTTAGATAGCTACATCCTACTGTTATAAAGAGCTATGATGATTGCTCTTTATGATAAGAGACACACCGTGCCCATGATGGGCTATACAAACAATTTCATATCCTTTTTGAAATAATTAGAGCAGTTCAACCCAGTCTCTTGCAACCTTTTGGGAAGCTCTCTAGAGCTTTTTTGAAACCTTGAAGACAGCTGGGTCAATGTGGGCTTTAATCTGAGAAGTGTTCAACCTCCCTCTGTGTGCATAGGCGGTCGCAATCTTCTCTTTGTTAAGTCTTGCTATGAGGCAGCCATGTTTGACAGTTGGAATCTCAAGATGGATGTGTTTCAACAAATGCCTTAAGCCTTGTGGCTTCAAGATCACTCAGTGAATTTAAGGGAATACAGGCATTGCAGAGGTAATTTTACACTTGCCATGCTTAATAATCTTTAATAGTGTACAATCACATTTGTTCTTGCTTTCATATCAGCAGACACACTATGGGGAATTCTAAGTAGTCAGACGTACCGTTATTATTGCAATCCATCTGATTTTTCCCTTGTAAATGAATCTTTAATTCGTTAAGTTACCACTGTGCATGTGCTTGCACACTGCCGCTCTTTAATACAAAGTTCCTGCAATTTAAAATAAGCAATAATCTCTGGCTTTCTCTTGCCTCTCTGTAGTATAATAGAGGTGTGTCTCACTTGCTGCAAAGATTACTTTGGGGCACCATGATCAACAAGAGTCAAATATTTAACTTTCTAAATATCAAACTGGCAAATATTACGGCGTGCGTGTAAATGAGCTATCGGGGAGCACGTTGATTTTAGCAGTGACAAATCTGGAGTACAGTCTCAATTTGCCCTATCGGGTGACAAAGGCTTGTCAAGTCTCTATCCACAGGAGGCCTACAAATTGGCAGAAGTGGCCACTGAGGGGGCACACGGTCGGTAAGCTGATGCATGTTTATATGACACTCCATAGAGGCAGACTTCCACAGCCCTTACTGGCTCATTCCTTGCAGGCAAAATACGATTTTTCTTATTGTATTAATAGTAGGATGACCAAGGAAAGAACATGACGTGACGTACATCTGTTGGTTTGTCTGAGAAGGGAGCTAGCTATACCAGGTGTTGGGAGTTCTTGGAAGTGAAGAACAACTGTGGGGCGTGTGGCTCGGCAGAAGCAGCCACAGGGTCTGGTTTTTCTTCTTCTCTTAGCTAAGAGAGAAAAAAGATAAGGACTCTAATGATGATTGTGATAGTAAAAGAGTGGTATTAAGAAGAGTGTCGATGTCTAACGAGATGAGTCATAGAGATAAATAATTCAATTTCCTAAAACACAATCTAGTCAGGGAAGGGTCTTGGGATTAAAATTCAGTCCATTTAATTTATGTCTTCAGAAAGGAGCACTTTATCAGGACCTGACTCCCTCCCAGGTCAGAAGATAGGGTTAGAATCTCAGTGACTACAAAGCCAAGGAGGGCGGGGTGGCTCCTTTCAGATCAAACTTTTTAAAAAACACACCACATGCATGCACTGGGTTTTAAACTCAGCAAAGTGGAGGATACATAAAACTGGCTCCTGCTCCAGGATGTCAGAAATGAACGGAAAGAAAATAAATTCATACACAGGTGACAATGATGAGACATTAATTCTCAGGCCCTGAATTCTAAGCCTTACTTTTCATATAGTAAATATGTTTCTGTGTCGTTCAGGATGGATTCTCAAATTCGGAAGGAGGAATAAACCATCATGATATCTCTGCGGGCACCTGTGTTCTCCTGGTACTCTCCTAAAGCACCCAGACACATACCTCTGTGCATATGTGTGTCTACGTGTATGTATGTTTCTTCTCAGAATCATCATCATCGCCTACCTCTAGGCTTCACCTCGTTGAGTGAAATAAAACTTTCCATATACAGACTTTTAATGAGAAGACAGTAAACAAAATACGAAATAAATAAAGACTTGTGAGCAATGCAGCGAATCAAATATAGGACTTGAGCCCACCCTTTAAGTCAGCCGTTCCCAACACTTTTGGCATCAGGGCCTGGTTTCATGGAAAACGATTTTTTCCATGGTTGTAGGGGAAGGGGGGGGGGTGGTTTCGGGGATGATTCAAATGCATTATATTTATTGTGCACTTTATTTCTATCATTACATTGCAATATATAATGAAATACACAGCATCACCACCTCAGCCTCACCTCAGATCATCAGGCATTCAATGATTCTCATAAAGAGCATGCAACCTAGATCCCTCTCACAGGCAGTTCCCAATAGGGTTTGCGCTCCTTGTGAGAATCTGTTGCCACCGTCAATCTGACAGAAGACGGAGCTCAGCGGGCAATGTGAGCGGTGGGGACTGGCCGTCCACACAGAGGAAGCTTTGCTGACTCCCCAGCCACTCACCTACTGCCGTACAGCCTGGCCACAGACAGACAGGGGTTGGGGATCCCCGCTTTACGGGATCTAAAAGTAAAAATGGAGAGGAATTGTGTGTTCATCCTCCAAGGCACGCGGGTAGAACGCAGACTCTGCTGAGTGCTGTTCTGGCATGGCTGGCAGAGGTTGGAAGGTGGGAGGAGTGAGCCCCCTTGGGGCACACACTGTGGAGGTGAGAGAAGGGCCTGTGGCCTGTGCTGGTCTGCAAATCTTGCTGGCCACCCGGAGCCTGGTTCTTAGCCCAACAGCCCTCTCTACAGATGACACATGTGGCCACACCGAAAAGACACGTTTCCTCGTGTGGATTGCATGTGATTTGGGCTCGCTTTGACTTTTCCTCAAATGGATGGACAAGAAAGACCTCAGGTTTTTCTAGCCGTGACATCTATCAGGAAATTTCTAGGAGTATGCAACTGGGAAGTGAAGGACTCTTCGGGAGCGCCACTCTTCACACTGGTTTGAAAAAGACTAAGACTCAGTTGAATGCTAACATTTGGAAGGGAATACAGTGGGAAGGATGAGCAAAGACACGAAAGCCACAGTATGGGCCTGCTATGGAGAACAGGGCTGGCAAGGAATATGGGAAAAGAGATCTCTGTGCATGTGTGTGTCGGTGTGGCTTCAGGAAGCAGTTTATCAAATAGCTGACCCTAAAGAAACATTCCCTATCTAATGCTGAGTAATAATTAATACTTTTGCAGGCCAGGCTCGGTGGCTCAGCCTGTCATCCCGCGCCTTGGGAGGCCGAGGTGAGTGGATTGCCTGAGCCCGCGGGTTCAAGACCCGCCTGGGCAACTTGGCGAGACCTCATCTCTACAATAAATCAAAAAATCAGCCGGGCGTGGTAGCGCGTGCCTGTAGTTCCAGCTACTTGGAAGGCTGAGGCGGAAGGATCGCCGGATCCCAGCGGGTCGGGGCTGCGGTGGCCGGAAGCAGCCAATGCACTCCAGTCTGGGTGACTGAGTGAGACTCCAATTCAAAAAAAAAAAAAAAATACTTTTACAATAGGATTAATGACTGAAATATGTAATCAACTTCTCTACAGCTACAAGAAACAGCTAGAAAACCGTTTTTTTTTTTTTAAGACATTTAAATAGCAGTCCCAAGAAAGGGAACATCCAAATAAGTAGCAAGCATATGAACATTTTTTTTTAGTTTACTAAAAGTGAGAGAAGAGTGCAATAATACCACGAGATGCCATATTATTGCAATCAGATTGGTGAGAAGCATAAAGGCCAGTGACACAGAGTCTGTGAAGGTGGGAGGAACTGAGAACGTCTGTGCAGTGTTGGTAGGAGAGAAATTTGGTACAGTCGTTCTAGAGTGCATTTTGCTAATTATGCTCATAACCTATGCCCAACAGTTCCGTTTCCGAAAATAAATTCCAACTATGCACTGGGTGTCAATAAGGGAACCTGAACAAAGGTATTTATTAAAGCATTATGTTTGTGGAGAGCTCAAGGCAATCTAGAGATTAGATAATTAGTAGGTGGTAGTTTTAAGGAGCACTGTGGAATATCATGTAGCATTTAGAAGCAATAATCTAAATGTCTGTGTGTGACATTTATTCTTAAACACAATGATGAGCGAAAAAGTGAGAAACAGGAGTCCCGCAGTCAATATTATTTAGATAAATTAAAAACAAATACACAAAACTACGTATTTTACAAGACTATGTAGTTTACAAGTGATGCATGTGTCCACAGACATGTGTCAAACACATTAAGTGTTTATGAGGTGGTGGAGGAATAGGGATGGAGACAAGGGCAGAGGAGAGAAAGTTCTGGGACCCGGGCATATGACGATCACGTTCCATGAACCGAAAAGTATGATGAGGTCAGCCTTCAGCATCTGAGAGAATGAATGAAAAGAGCAGGTGTTGAACTCATCAACGTTTAAGTAAGGTAAACAGGCACACCCTTGTGACCATTAGGGATTGATTACATTTATTATAAGACACACAGGGACGTAAGGAACTGCATCCTTATTGCACATTGTTTCAACCACCACCCGGCAGGGGTAATTAAAGTAGAGTCCACAGCAGCTATGGCTCCAGTCCTCATTTTATGGTTCCATCCACTCAGCATTTAGACTGCTTTGCTCTCGCTCTCATGCTGAGCCATTGTGCTGACCCATTGTGCTGACCCAGTTACTCTCTGCCTCTGTGTCTGCCACACCTGCTGTTACCTGCTCTCTGGTGTGCTCCTCCGATTCAGACTCCATAAGAGACAACCTGACTGGTGTGACCTATCACCCTGAACGGCCTGTGCCTATGTCGAACATTTTTCTGTTACTAAGAAACCACTTATACTGCTTGACAACCCTCCAGGTGATGACTTCCAGGTAAGTCCTGTTTCTTGGAACAATCTCTCATGACCAGCATCCTCTCTTCCGATCGTCCTACACCTTGACCTCATTGGGCGCAACCCAAAGTCTGTTATTCCTTCACAGTTGCAATGTGGCTGCACCTGTGTGATGCTTGGTCCTCACTGCATAATCTGTGGTCAAAGTGACGAGATAGTGGCAGAGTGAAAAAGTTGTGTCCATAAGCTGCCTATCAGATCTGGACGGTCAGTGCTGTTAAAAGCCAATTTTGCAGCCATGAAAGTCTGTGATGCTGGTAATTCAGGGTGAAACGGTTAAGGTTGAAAGAGGTTTGGAAAGCCTTTACTTGGGCTACCCTGTGAATTGGCAACCTCCTCTCCGATGAGACTCAAGAAACCATGCCAACTTAACATCTTCCAGCCTGCTACAAGTTGGTGTGCTTTTCCAAGAATGCACTCTTTGCATTATTGCAATAAGCAATGACTTATACCAAATATTTATGTCAGTGTACCAGTTTTATCAAATCTCCCATCTAGCCCTCAGCGGGCTCCCCTAGCGCATGACACACTTATTAAACTTAGCTGAGCAGAATGCTCTACACATGGCAGACACTCAGAGTGGCATGGATGCTCCAAAACCCAGTAATTCTACTATCTAAAATAACAATGGTTCAAAATACAGGGTGTGCCAAAAACGTACATGCATTTTAAGTATGACGTTTGCACAAAAGTTGGTGCATGAATGCCAGCGTCACCATGGGACAGGCAAGACAGTCAAAGAAAATGGTAGAAGTATGGTTACGCATTGCTACCGTAATGCAATTCGACTTAGAAAAGTAATACATAGAAAGCATCTCTTAAAATGTGTATAATTTTTTTGGCACCGCCATATATAGACACAAATAGGTTCTTCAAACACTATTTGTTATTTATTTATTTACTCAAAATTTTGAGTTGGAGTCTTATTTTGTTGCCCAGGCTGGAGTGCAGTGACACAATCGCAGTGACACAATCACAGCTCACCGTGGCCTCCACCTCCTGGGCTCCTGCCTCAGCCTCCCAAGTAGCTGGGACTACAGGTATGTGTGCCACCAGGCCCAGCTAATTTTTTTTTTTAAGAGACGGGGTCTTGTTACGTGCCTAGGCTGGTCTAAAACACCTGGGGTCAATCAATCCACCCACCTCAGTCCCCCAAAGTGCTGAGATTACGGGTTGAGCCATGGTGCCTGACCTAGCCACTATTCATAGGATACTTTATTTCTAGGTTGAGATGGAGTAACAAGGATCACAATTGCTCTCCCTCCCGAATCAACGACAACAAACATTGGGAAAATATATGAAACAATGATTTTCAAGACAGTAAGACATCAGTTAACGAAGGAAAGCGATCTCCGCGAGGTGAGAAGTAAATCATGTAAATATTCTCATTGCCCTTAAGTGTCATGCCTTTACAGGATTTCTGGACTGTGGCACAGGGAGAAATAACCCAGACAGAACTCCAAGGTTACACTGAGATTGAGGAGACAGAGTGAAGAGTCTGGGAGGTCAAACTGGACAGAGTCCAGAGAGAAGAGAGATGCAGAGAAAGAGAATTGTGGACAGCTGCAGAGGGTCCACTGAGGATTCCATAGAGGACGGATTGATGCCTGTGTATGAGGAAACTCTTACAGCAGGAAGAACAAATTAGAAAATTAGGAGTATTGTCTAGTGCTTATACAGATCTGGGGATAGTGGCTGTTCCCACCTGGCTGACAAAAAAAAACGGTGCAATTTGTACTTAGGGTGCACAAAAGCAGCATGGCAATAAGGGGCAGAAGCAAAGCATCCCGGGCGTAAGTTTAAGGAGACCCTCGCTCTCAGGGCACGCAAGTGCAGGGCTGGCACATAAGAGAAAGTGCTTCCTTAAATTCTGCACCCTATTACCCCCTCTTAAGGAAGCCTTGCCGCCAGGCAGGTGCTTAGGAGCCCATGCTCCTTGCATTTGCACCTGGGAGACTGACTTTTCTCATCCTCGATCCAGCTCTATTCAGAAGATAAGGATCGCCAGAGCCCAGCAGGTCGAGGCTGCGGTGGCCGGGAGCGGCAGAGCGAGACTCCAACTCAAAAAAAAAAGAAGATAGCAATAATTTTTCACAAGCTAACTAAAGTCAGGGTCCTTCCTTCAGAAAAAGGAATCTTAGTGGAAGATCCCAAAGGATCAACCTGTTTCCAAATAACGTAACTGAAAAACAATGACAGCAAGGCAAACATAGCCAGTACGCAACCAACCGAAGAGATGGAACCTCGCCAGTTTTGTCAATACAAAGAATCAGGAAAATATAATCCACACGACAAAGAAAAATCGGACCGTGGCAGCGGAGTTAGGATTGGGTGGCGGTGAGCTGTCGCTGGCCCAGGGAGGAGGTTTTTCTCATGTCTTCTTTGGGGACGGCAGGGACGTGCCTGGCGACTTCTTTAGCCCAGACACGAAGCGGGTGGGCACCGGTCGCCCCTCCTCGCTGCCCGCAGCCTCCACCGAAGCGCCCCGGCCCCTAGGAAGGGCCGCAATCGTGTGGCCAAGACTGAGTCCTCACAGAGCCAGAAGCTCGTCTCCTTTTTTTTTTTTTGAGTCGGAGTCTCACTGTGTCGCCCAGGCTGGGGGGCAATGGCACGCTCCCGGCCACCGCAGCCTCGACCTGCGGGGCTCAGAGGATCCTTCTGCCTCAGCCTTCTAAGTCGCTGGAGCCACAGGCGCGCGCCACCACACCGGGCTAATTTTTTTATCTGCTGTAGAGATGAGGGCTTGCCAAGTTGCCCAGGCCGGTCTCGAACCCCTGGGCTCAGGCAGTCCTCTCGCCACGGCCTCCCAAGGGGCTGGGATGACAGGCTCGAGCCACGCCTCCCTTCCTCAAGACCTCGACGTGAAGTGGACATCCGAACCAAGCAGAACCTGCTCGAGGAGGGGGACGACCCGTCCGGGGTGCCGATCCCGCCGCCTCCCGAGCTTTGCGCGAGATGACCCGGCTCGAGCGCTCCGCCCTGGGAGGAGCCCAGCAGGCCCCGGACGAGGCGGCGACAGCGGACCTGGATGTCACCGACACCTTTGGAATCAGCCGAACATGAAAAGTCGTGGAAGTGGATGCAAGGAGAGCGGGAGAAGAAGGAGGAGAAGAAGAAAACAACCCCAAGGATCTTCACACCGCAGGAGTCCGAAGGTGGCCTCCATCGGGGAAGAGAACCCAGTCTACGCAAGGAAAAGTAGGCCGAGCCGTAGTCACAGGGCTACTCCAGCGGTGGGCCGCCCGGAGGTGTCTCTGGTGAAACGGCTCCAGGCCTGACCCGCAGGTTTGACCCGAGGATCTTCAAGACCTCTGGCCTGCATCCTCCAGCTGCAGGAGAGTGGATTCACAGCGGCTCGCGGAGCGGCAGGCCTCTTGCTGCTGGCCAAGAGGTCTTTCTCCCTGTGCCGGTGGGCGAGCGTGCGATTATTGGCCAGTGATTTGCAGAGGCTGGATGCTGCACAGCTGGACCCAGAGGCCTTGGGAAACAGTAAGCAGCTCTCCAGCCGTCTTGCCCAAGCACTCAGGCCCCAAAATGAGAAGCCAAAGTGGGCGGGATGGACTTTGAATGGGTACTAAGGGGACCCTGAAGGGTTACTCTTTGCTTGAGTATGAATTTCCAGAGCAGGGAGCTGGGGTCCTCTTGGGGAATTCAGGAGCAAGGAGGCACGCTGTCCGCATGCCAGCGAGGAAAGCTCTCCTGTTCCGCCTCCCAACCCAGGCCACCCCAGCCCCTGCCTGCTGTGCTCATCTCCCTGCGATCCCAGCTGCTGCCTGCTTCCTGTAGCTCAGCATCCACTCTGTCCCACCCTACCTGCAGCCGAGGAGGTGTGGAAGGGCCCCCCATTCTCAGGAAGATTGCCTCCCCTCCCCTCCCAGACAACCCTCTCCATCTGGCGTTTCCACTCTGTAGGCTTGAGGCTGGGAGGTCAGGCTCAGAAATGAGTGCTCTGGGCCTAGAGAGGTCTGGTCTAGAAAAAGTGGGGGGGGGGGGGGGCGGTCCCAAAAACAAGACCTGACCACCACCACCCCCAACCCCCCCCCACCACCCCCGCCCCCACCTGTGGGGGGGGCGGCGGGCGGCTTTTT
>CAUYQG010196155.1:0-27148 GCA_963574415.1 Tarsius wallacei
TGGGGGGATGTATGGCCGGAGCCCGGCTGGTTGTGGCTGGGGGGGCGGGCAGCGGCCACTGCGCCCCAGTCTGGGCGACAGTGTGAGACTTAAAATAAAAAAAAAAAAAAAAAAAAAAAAAGCATTTATTTTTCCTTTCTATCTTTCTGGCATGATTGCTCATTTCTTTTTATTACTGAATAATATTCATAATATTTCGTTGTATGAATGTTTCAGATTAGCTTATTCATTCACTTATTGAAGGACATTTTGGTTGCTCTTAAGTTTTTGGTAATTATGAGTAAAGCTGCTATACATATTTCTGTGCAGGTTTTTGTGTGGAGTTTTTAGGTCATTTGGGTAAATACAAAGGAGTGCAATTGTACGATTGAATGTAAGAGTGTGCTCAGTTTTATAAGAAACCGTCAAACTGTCTTCCAAGTAGCTATATCATTTTGCATTCTCACCAACAATAAATGAGAGTTTCTATTACTCTATATCCTCACCAGCATTTGATGTTGTCAGTGTTTCGGGTGTTGGCCATTCTAGTGTATAGTTGTATTTCGCTGTTTTGTTTTGTAATTCCCTGATGACATATGATGCTGAGTATCTTTCCATATGTTTGTTTCCACATACATATCTTCTTTGGTGAGGGGTCTGCTCAGAGCTTTTGTCTAATTTGTAATTGGGCTGTTTGTTTTCTTATTGCTTAGCTTTTAAGCATTCTTTATATATTTTAGATATAAGTCCTTTACGTTACATGTGTTTGTAAAGATTTTTTTCCTAGTCTGTTGCTTTCACAAAGCAGACATTTTTTATTTTAATGAAGTCCACCTATCAATGTTTTGTTTCATGGGTTGTGCTCTGGGTACTTATCTCTAAAGGGCATCACCAAACCCAAAGTCATCTGATGTTCCCTGTAGTCTTCTAGGACTCTTCTAGTTTTGTATTTTTTACATTTAGGTCTATGATACATTTTGAGTTAATTTTTGTGAAAGATGTGCAACTTATGTCTAGATTTATTTTTTGTGTGTGGATGTACAGTTGTTCCAGCACCACTTGTTGAAAATACTGTCTTTGATCCATTCTATTGCCCTTGATCCTTTTTCAAAGATCAGTTGACTATTTTTGTGCGGGTCTATTTTGGGTTTTCTATTTTGTCTCATTGATTTAGTCAGTAATCTTTTAATAATTTCCCTGATTTTCTTATGCTAACTTGAGTTGAATTTTTATCAGTTACAGCTGAAATAATCACTGATTAATTCAAATTCTTGCTAATCTCTTTACATAAATTTAATTACAACATTCTTTTGAAATAAATGAGGCAACTCAAACTTAGCAAGGTTAAGTAGCATGTTCAAGATTATACAACTAATGAATGATAGAACCTGAATTTGAACCCTCGTCTGTATACTTGTCTATATTATACTACATCTCAAAGATGACCTTGTTATTTCTTACCTAGATTAGCACAGTTGCTCTAATAGTCTGTCTTCTGCTAATTACTGTCTTATGACATCATAGTTGCCTTCTAAATTAAATACTTCCTTCTTAGCCAGCATTTAAGGCCTAACCTGCTTCCACAGCTTTTTCCAGTACTCTGTTATATACTCAGTGTGGCCACTCTGTCATCTCGTATTACACCCTGTTTCACTAGATCAGTAGTCACCTAGCCTATTCCTTATACCTGCTGTATCTCCAAGTCCTAAAATTCTTTTTGTCAATGTCATCTCAATTGCCATCGTCCCCCTCAGGCTTTCTCAATTCTGTACCCCCACACCACCCTAAAACTGGAATTAAGTGTTCACTTCTTAAATTAACCCAAGAATTTCATCTGTGGCACATCTTATGGCTTGTGTTTTAGTTATATGAATTTGATTTGTCCTTACCAGTAGACCACCACCACCATGTATACCCTGTAAACCTTGTTATTCCTTACCCAGACTAGTACAGGTGCTCTAATAGTCTGTCTTCTGCTAATTACCAAAAACTGTGCTACTTGCTGATATTGCAAAGATAAAAGACATAGCCACTGCCTTAATAAAAGTATACCGTCTAGTAGAAGTCAGACCAGAAAGCAATTATTATCTTAATTTAAGTCCTAATACGAAGGTAAACCTCTGGTACTGTGTACAGAGTACAGAGTACTAATGCAGTTTGAGATTGGGAAAGAGGGAAGACTTATCAGAGGAGAATGAATAGGAGTTAGGCTGCTGAATTAACAGTATATGCAATATCAGAAAGGACTAAGAAGGCATTATGCATTTGGAGTGCAAGTAGTTTGGAACACTATAGTGTTCTGAGTTAAAGAATGGCAAGGGATAAGCCGGGCTCGGTGGCTCAGCCTGTAATCCCGCGCCTTGGGAGGCTGAGGTGAGTGGATTGCCTGAGCCTGCGGGTTTGCGACCTGCCCAGGCAACTTGGCAAGACCTCATCTCTACAATAAATCAAACAATTAGCTGGGCGTGGTAGTGCGCACCTGTAGTTCCAGCTACTTGGAAGGCTGAGGCGGAAGGATCGCCGGAGCCCAGCAGGTCGAGGCTGCGGTGGCCGGCAGCGGCCACTGCACTCCAGTCTGGGTGACAGAGTGAGACTCCAACTCAAAAAAAACCCAAAAAACAAACAAACAAAAAGAATGGCACGGGATGAAGCTGAAGATGTAGAGAAGGGCCATATCTTTTAATAATTCCTGAATTTTCCGAGGAGCTTGTATTGTTATCCTGAAGGACATGAGTGACAATACAGGTCGGGCATGGTGGCTCATGCCTGTAATTCCAGCACTTTGGGAGGCTGAGGCAGAAGGATTGCTTGAGGCCAGAAGTTCGAGAACAGCCTGGGCAACATAGCAAGACCTCGTCTCTACAAAAAAAAAAAAAAAAAAAAAATTAGTCAGGTGTGGTGGTGCACGTGTGTAGTCCCAGCTACTCCAGAGGCTGAGGTGGAAGGATCACCTGAGCCCAGGAGGTCGACACTGCAGTGAGCCATGATCATGCCACTGTATTTCAGCCTGGGTGACAGAGTGAGACCCCAACTCTAAATAAATAAATAAAAGGTCACTACAAAGTTTTCAGTAAGGAAGTTTCATTATCTCACTCATGCTTAAATGGTTGAATCTAACGGTTGTGTGGATAATAGATTGCAGTTCACTGAGACTTGCATCAGGAAGTAAAACCAGCTAGCAAGATGTTGCAGGAGTATAGGCTAAATAGTATTAGGGTCTGAATAGCCCAATGTTGAGAAATATTTAGGAGGTAGAATCTGTAAGACTTGGTGACTTACCGTGTATGAAAAAGAGGAATGGAAGAGGGTAGGCAAGCTTGTGGTTTGTGTGATTATCCAAGTTAGTACTGGTAGTAAGGGAAAACAAGGAAGAGCCTATCTGGGACACAAATCACGTGCTTATTGTTAACATTCTCCATTATGAAAACTTTCAAACCCAAATAAATGTAGAGAGGCTGGTAAACTTCTCTTACACCCATCACCCAGGCTTAGCACTTTTTAAGCTTCTGTCACATTTGCCTCACTTGCTTCATCTATCCCTTTTTCTCTTTTTCTTTTTTCCCCTTTTCTTAGAATTTTAAAGCAATCCTAGACATGTCTTATATCCCCTATATACTTCGAGGTCAGTTGTTTTACTAAATGTCCTACATTCTGGATTTGTTTGTTGGTTTACTTCTTTTTCTTTTTTAATTTTTAGAGACGGGGTTTCACTTTGTCAGTAACCTTGAACTTCCTAGGCTCAGGTGACCCTCTCACTTCAGCCTCCTGAGTAGCTAGGACTACAGGCGTGTGCCACCATGTCTGGTTAATTTTTTTGTTAGAGACAGAGTCTCGCTTTGTTGCCCAGGCCAGTCTCAAACTCCTGGACTCAAGTGAACCTCCTACCTCAGCCTCTCAAAGCACTGGGATTACAGGTGTGAGCCACTGCATTCAAGCTGTTTACTTTTCTACAGTGTCATTTAACTTATTCTATACTCCTTCTACATTTGCTGTAAATTGTTAGAGAGCTCTATATATTCCATTGTATTCATATGATATATTGAAATATAGGCTTTTTTAAAGGTGTGATGGTTAATGTTATGTGTCAAATTGACTGGACCACAGGGTGCCCAGTTAAGCATTATTCTGGTCTGTGAGGGTGTTTCTGGATGAGATTAACATTTGCATTGGTAGACTGGGTAAAACAAATTGCCTTTTTTAATATGGATGAGCCTCATCCAATACACTGAAGGCCTGAATAGAACAAAAAACTGGATAAAGGAGAATTTGCTTTCTCTCATTTCATCTTCGAACTGAGACATCCTGCCTTTGGACTTGAACTTGAACTTAGATCACTGGCAGTACTTGTTTTCAGATCTTCATACTTAGGCTGGCAGTATACCATCAGCTCTCCTGGGTCTCCAGTTTGACACCTACAAATCTTAAGACTTCTCAGCCTTCATATTATGTGAGCCAATTCCATATGACAGCTATCTCTTTATCTCTATCTGTCTGTCTCTCTTTGTCTCTCTCTCACACTCTTTCTGTGTGTATGTGTGTGTACCTTATTGGTTTGTTTCCCTGGAGAACCCTGACTAGTACTATAAAAGTTTTCTGTTTTTTATTAATTTATTAATTGGCAATCCATCATTTTTTATACAACATGCCACATATATTTTTGCCTTCCCTTCAATCGCATTTTATGTATATGCAATATAGTTTTTCAGTTGCTGTCACACTAGGCTCCGCTATATGTACAATGCAAGTTATTCTTTCCAGATCACAAATTTATATTTGTAAAAAATTATATAAGAATGACAGTGTTTTTTACATAACCTACATGGACACCTGGAAATGCTAAAGGTTAAATTTAACACCTGTAGTTTTCTAATCTCACTGAAAAATGTATTCAGCTGGTTCACTATTTTTCAACACCTGATTTATGAATGAATTAAACATACGTTTTGGTGATGGTGTAATTTTTCAAGATCTCAAATTCCCTACACCTGGGGATGTACCCAAACAGTTACTTTCTCATGCTGGCGTGAAGCAGTGCCCTTTTGTGTTCCACTGTATACATCGCCAGGACGCACCCTCTTTCTCCTCACTGCAACAGCCACCTGGCCGGGAGAGCCTCTGCTGTCCAAGGAGCGCTGTGAGGGCCTGCCCTCTCACCAGAGGCTGCCAGAATTGGGAGAAGGGTGCTTCCAACACTAGAATTCATTTTTTTCTTAAAACAATGTTAAAAGATAGGTACTTGGGTACATTATGTGTTAAATGACTTCTTTGTGGTCTATTTTAGGAACATACGACTGTTCATGGCACTTCTGTTAAAAGTTCTAAACAACCTTTCAAGAAAAATCTTTTGAAAATTAAATTGAGGCTTCATATATATACTGGTGCACCAAGGACTGGGGAACAGTTCACCTCAGCAAGAAGGAATATTTTATTACTGGCATTGTTTAGAATTGAAGTTGCACGATGATAGCCATTAAAGAGCACACCTATTTTTAGTCTGTTTTGTTGTTGTTTTTAAGTTTTCTTGTTGCTCCCAGAGCTGGTGCTCCCATCCTACCCCCTATCTCCTCTCTCTGCCCTCCACAACTTGGGTATGCTATGAAAGTTGTTGAAAAAAAGGGAAGAATTCTAAAGGAAAATGCCTGGACAGGAATCTGTGTTCTCCATTTTACCAACTAAATGATCCAGGACTTGTAACATCCACTCTAAGCCTCAGTTTTCCTTTCATTAAAATGGAGCGAAATCGATTTTTGTGAGAATTAAAATAATGCAATTCAAAGCACCTGGCACTTGGCATCTACTCTTAACCAAAGTTGATTTTCTCCTGTAGTAAACATTTTCATATTTTCTGGGTGTTTTGAATATATTTGCTGTGTTTAGGGAAGTTCCAATCTTAATATAAGTGGTGCTTCCCCAGAGCAAGTTCTAAAAATGTTTCTGACTCTCAAAGTTAGGGTGTAGACACCTGACCGAGGCTTCGAATTCAGCACACCTGCAGCCTACTTGGACTTGGAAGTTAGCAGCTTAAGAAAGGAAAGATTCTGCTTGGAAACCAATTTGCTGATAAAGGCATATGACATTTGGAATGGCTGTACTTGCAAGATTAAATTCCTAATGCCGCAGTGACCTTGCGGTGCAGTGGGAATGGCAGTGCTTGGTAGGGCAATGGTTAAGATCAGTGTCAATGACTTCTTTGCTGGACCAGGTCCATCTAAGAACTGTGACTGCAGTTCCCAGAAGCTCAACTCCAGGCCTGTGCCTCTGGCCTCCCATTGAGCCTCTGAGTTCTCCCATCTCTTTTCAACACACTTCTCTGCTCATTCAGCCAGAATCAGCTTCTGCTGCTCACAAGGTAACACAATTCTTCATTGGCTAAGAAGAATATAAAGGATATGGCTTATAATCCCTTGAAACAAAGGTACATAATGCTGGAAAGCAAACTCTAGAAAAGTTTAGCAGACTATGCTTGAGTAGAGATTGAAGAATGTGGCTTTTAAGGAAATTATATATAATGTTGGAATACTTTTGCCAACTTTCTCTATTACTACTGGAAATAGTTAAGAGAACTTTTATGCCCCTCAAAATAAATCATTTTAAAACCAGTTTATAAAAAATTGTTAATCCCTGGATATTGATTCCACACAGCAGTCCCAAGTGAGCTTATCGGCTCAAGTCAAGGCCAGAATCAAAATGACTCCTGCATCCTATGGCATATTACATTCCTAGAGCTCCGTTTGGCTCTGGGTCTCTTGGCAGCAGCCGAGCGGCAGCTCTCACCCACGGCGGTAGGAAATAACAGCGCAGGAGTGAAACTGCTGCTGCAGAAGGAAGCGCATCCCCACGTCTCCAACGGCTGCCTTACACTTCATGAGTCCCAGGAGCGGAAGAGCACAACGACTCTCTAAAAGTGTATCCAGATGTCAGCCATCGCCGCAGCAGTGCTTTAATTATCAAAAAACAAAGGAATAATTCCTTAGGTACATTCCAAGCAGGTGTTTGTTCACACAAAACAGAATAGCTGAGGAAACAGCTGTGGTATTATATCTCCTTCAAGACGGGGGCAGAAAACTGCAACCTGAGTGACAGAGGCTACCCAGAGGGAACACAAGAGACCACAGCTACTAGAATTTTGCAAGTATTAATCTAGATAACATGATGACTGATTAATATTCATGACTCCATTTTACAGATGGGAAAACTGAGTACCGTGTATTCCAGTCATTTCTCATTCAAAATCTGTCTTTGACAAGCTCACCACATAATGTATTTTACAAGATCCTTTATGCATACCATATAGCATGTACAACATTTATGTGTCTTAGCACAAATCTATTTTCATTTTAGGAAAATTAGAAAATAAAAATTAGCAAAAGGGAAACCTTTAAACTATTTAAGTAACTTTAATTTTGATAATTTTAAACCTTTTTAATAACTGCTAAGTTTTTATATGAAGGGATTTTAAATCTGATCCATGGTTGGGCTTCACAGGATCTATGAACCTCTGAAACTAAGTAAAAAATACAATATTTTTTTCCTAGGGGGAGGGTCATTATGCCTTTCATCAGGATCTGTCATTCAAAAATTAATAACTCTAGCCTCTAGACTTTATATATGTGACTAGAAGAACAAAGAGTCATCACAGCTTATGAGTCACAACCTTAGAAGGAAGGTGGCTTTTTTCTAAATGTTAAGTGGGCCCAAATAGGCTCTGAGTTCTAAAATTTAGCTTTGTCTTTGTGCAGTGGACTTGGAAAATGATTAAATATTAGGAAAATGTTCCTCCTCTTTAAAACGTTTATTTTTTGTTTTGTGCCTGTGTTTGCATGTGCAGGGTGACAGTACTTGCTGGAAAAGAAGAATAAGTGGATGCCATTGCAACTCACATTGGTGGGAAGATCTGGCACAAATAATGAAGGATCCATAAGGAGCAGCAGAGGTCAAAGTGGTTACATTGTGGATGAATAACTAAAACCTGAATATACTTGACACAGAGGGAAAGAAGCGAGTTGAAAGGGAGAGAGTGAGGAGATAAATAAAGAAATGAAAGAACTGATGAATTTCCTTTAATGGGGAAAAAAAAGCTGGGAGTAAGAGCTTTGTGATTGAACCTAAGAGAGAATTGAGAGATCCTATTCCTTTTAACATCAATGAGAAAGTAAAGAGGAAAATTATTGAGATACCTGTGGTGAAAACACATAGATGAATGTGTCATCTGATGATGCATTATATTATTCATTCAATAAACTCTCAGTAAGAACCTACTATGTATGAAGCACGTGGGTTGAAACATGTATAAGAAATAACTTGGCCCAAGGAAATCACAACATCATCAAGGAAACAGATACAGATCACTTCTGCAAAATAGCAGAGGCACAGATGAGGAATTGTAATGTTTGTGAGATCAAAGTGGTGGGAGTAGTCAGAGAAGACTTTAAAGAATAGTATTCAGAATGGGTCTATCACAGGAATAAGTTTGGCCGTTACCTGGAAAACAAGGAGAGAAAGGACAAGGGCATGTGGGGGAAAGAAAGTATGATGTGGGCAGAACTTGCCAGACAGGTTGGCATGGTGGGAAGAGAAAGGGCTGTGTAGATGTGGGTGTGGCAAAGAGTGACTCTGGTTTCTGCAAAAGTTTGGGGAAAAGACCATGAGATCCTGAACAGAGGGGGGAGGATTAACTAGAGAAATGTTTAGAAACTAAGAATCTCAGTAATTGGTATCTCTTGGGAAAGCCAGTGTGGGTGCTTGCCCCAAAGCTGCATTTATCAACAAGCTAAGTTGTTGATGCCTTAAAGGTAGACTCAAAGTTCCACCCTCCTAAGTTGTGCCATGTCTCACATTTCTGTTTACTTCTGTTTATCTCTTATTTGTGTCAAGCTTCCCCAAAATACCCATTGTCATATTGCTCCCGTTTTTACTTCCAGGACCCTCATGTTGCAGAACTCAGGGAGTTCATTGCATTCTGTGTGAATTGTAACTGGGGTACAAGGTGAATGGTGCTGGTCAGGTGTGGTGGCTCATGCCTACAATCCCAGAGTTTTGGGAGGTTGGCTAGGAGGATTGCTCGAGGTCAGGAGTTTGAGACCAGCCTGGGCAAAATACTGAGACCTGTTCTTTACAAATTTTTAAAAAATAATAACTCTAGTGGTGATGTCCCAGTTACTCAGGAGGTGAGGCAGAAGGATCGCTTGAGCCCAGGAGTTTGTGCCACTGCATTCCAGCCTGGATGACAGAGCAAGACCCTGTCTCCAAAAAAAAAAAAAAAAAAAAGAAGAAGAAGAAGAAGGAAGAAAGAAAAGAAAAATGATGCCCTACTTACCTCTTCCTTATCTTCCACATCCTTTCACAATGATGTCCAAAATGCCCCCCAGAATGCCTAAGTCTGTGATCAATAAACCACCCTGTGACCTCAACCTCTTTTCTAATGGTGACTTGCATTAACAGATGTCTGCCTGAGCTTTGATATCCTGCTTCTCTTGGAGCACTCCCATGAGGAAGCTGTTCTTTCTCTCACATGCAAAGCACCTCAGGGCTAAGATGTGCAAGAGATGTCTTTGTGTCCCATTGTCGTGTTCAAACCATTTCACTCCCTTCTTCCTGCAGTTATCTCTTTCCACATAACTCATTCTCCCTTCTTCCCCTGTCATTGCTAATATTTAATGTCCTCCCTGTCCTCTCATCCACTGGCAACATCAGCTTTTTGTTCACAGTTTTCACCTCCTTCTGCTATGTCATCCTTAAAATTTTATCTATGTGGATAATCCAGTCTACACCTGCTTTCTCAATTCCTTGACCTTCCAGCCACCAACACCTGTTCTTCCACTCCACTTGAGGCAAGTGCCCTTAGCCATTGCCCAAATTTATTAGAACCAGAGTTTGCACTACCTCTGAAATCGTGGTTGAAATACTGGATTTTGGACTAGTATCCGTTTATTCTTTCTGCTCCTTTTCTGTAGAACTCCTATGGCCACAATTTGTTGATTTAATCGGGACTCCCAGTACCTTTACCCACTCATTTTCATCATCAATCAACCCCCTCTTCCTTCTACAGCAGTGGTTACCAACCTTTTTGGCATCAGGGACCGGTTTCATGGAAGACAATTTTTCCACAAATGCACGGGGGGAAGGGAGGAGCAGGGGGAGATAATTGGGCATTAGATTCTCATAAGGCGCGGGCAACCTAGATCTCTCACATGCTCAGTTCACAATAGGATTAGGGCTCCTATGAAAATCTAATGCCACAGCTGATCTGACAGAAGGCAGAGCTCAGTTTGCTTACCACTCACCTGCTGCATAGCCAAGTTCCTAACAGGCCACAGACTGGTACTGGTCTGCAGCCTGGGGTACTGGTCCCAACCCATCCTGTTCTACAGGAGGTCCCAACATACAAATAAGTTCTGTTCTGAAAGCACATCTGTAAGTCCAATTTGCTTTAAGTTCAATAAACAGCCTAGGTACCCAACTAACACAATCAGCTACATAGTAGTATATGTATTTACCAGGCTGTACTGACACCTGGTGGAGAGAAATAATACATTAAAAAAGTAGGTGTGCATCATTAAAGTTCGTAACTTGAAGGTTCATGTGTAGGGGACTTACTGTAACTTTGTCTGACTTAAACTCTATGAATGATTATTATGATTAATCCTGTGATAATACCTAGCTTTGCCTCTTTATTCACTGCTTGGAGAGGTAGAAAAAACTTGTCTGATTGGAAAATTTGAGAAAAATATATTGAGTGTTCTCAGCTCAGTTCCTCCCTTTTACCTATTTTCTGCAGGTAATAAACCTGTCTGCAGAGAGTCACATTTCTCTATATCCCTCTAAAGGCAGACTCTGACATTGTAGTGAGATGGGAAGAGGGCTGCCTTGGCCCAATGCTGCACTGTGGATGGGTGAATATGCTAATTCTTGGGTTCAGTATTAAGAAACTCATTTGTCTACACATAATAAAGTACATTTATTACTGTATTAACTTAATATAGATGATAATTTGGTTTTATCTACCTTATTTCTTTGTCTCCTTTCTTGGTTGTTCAGAACTCAAGCAGGAAAGATTCTGGTTTATTTGGCTTCCTCAAAAACCTCAAATTTATGTATTTGCCACTTCTCCTGTATATTGTTAATATAAACATGAGCAATACCGAATGCACTATCTCTATCTTGTTCTTTTCACTCAATTATCTTATACCTTTCCTCCCTTGCAACTAATGACAGTATCTCATATTTCTTTTTTTTTTTTTTTTGAGTTGGAGTCTCACTCTCTCGCCCAGACTGGAGTGCAGTGGCCGCTCCCGGCCACCGCAGCCTCCACCTGCCGGGCTCCGGCGATCCTTCCGCCTCAGCCTTCCGAGTAGCCAGAACTACAGGCGCGTGCTACCACACCCAGCTAATTTTTCTGATTTATTGTAGAGATGAGGTTTCGCCTGCTCAGGCGGGTCTCGAACCTGCGGGCTCAGGCAATCCTCTCACCTCAACCTCCCAAGGCGCAGGATTACAGGCTGAGCCACCAAGCCCGGCTGAGTGGAAAAGTTTTAGCAGTAGACTAGAACAAGCAGAAGAAAGGATCTCAGAACTTGAAGGCAAGGCTTTGAATTCACCCAATTGGGCAACAATGAAGAAAAAAGAATCAAGAGAATAGAACAAAACCTCCAAGAAATGTGGGATTATATAAAATATCCAGACCTAAGAATCATAATTGTTCCTGAAGAAGAAGAGAAAGCAACATGTTTGGAAAACCTATTTGAGGGAATAATGAAGGAAAACTTCCCTGGCCTTGCCAGAGATCTAAGCATCCAAATACAAGAAGCTCAAAGAACCCCCAGAAGATTCATTGCAAAAAGGTCATCCCCAAGGCATATACATCTGGTTTTGCAAGATTAATGTGAAGGAACAAATTTTAGAGCAATGTGATACATCAAATAACTTCCAAAGGTAAAACTATCAAACTAACAGCAGACTCCTCAGAAGAAACCCTACAAGCCAGAAGGGACTGGGGCCTCATCTTCAATCTCCTCAAACAGAATAATAGTCTTTCAAGGATTTTGTATCCCACAAAACTAAGTTTCATAAATGATGGAAAAATGAGGTCTTTCTCAGACAACCAAACGCTAAGGGAATTTGTCACCACTAGACTGGCTCTACAAGAAGCTCAAAGGAGTTCTAAATACTGTTAGGAATTAATAAGCTGTTGTTTCTAAGTTTGTTCTCCTGCACAGTCACTTCAAAAGGGAGCAACTGATTATCTTTATTTTCTGACCCCTGGGGATGGGGGAAGCTGCCTGCAAGGTAGATAAACATATTTTTCTCTTAAACAATGAACCTAAGGTTGCACAGATTTCCCTAATGGCATCCAGAAGTTTGACTGGCCAAAGGACACAAACAGGTTTAATCTCCAGGGATCCTTCCTCCTGTATACCTTCCTGCTAAGCTACCTCTATCATGGCTTACTGGTTAGGGATGAGTAGCAGATGGTACAGGACTTGCTTTATAGATAGCCTCTTTATTGCAAAACCTCAGAATGGTGTTGGAGATGTTTTTTAGACTTTGCACTCTGATGGACCCATGACCCCACTCAGATCCTGGACATACTACCAAGGAGCTGACTCCATCTGTCCTATGACTCCCCTCCCAGAAACTGGCTCTGTGCATGAAGACAGTTTCAACACCCCTCATTACTTCATCTCCAACCAATCAGCAACACCCATATCCTAGAACCTGCCCACCAAATTATTTCTTTAAGAATCCTAGCCTAAGACTCTCAGGGAGACAGATTTGCGAAATATCTCCTGTCATCCTCGCTCAGCTGCTTTGCCATCATTAAACTCTCTTTCTATTACATTGCTGCTGTCTCAGTACCCTGGCCCTTATCTGGGCAGCAGACGTAAGAACTTGTTCAGGCTGTGACAGTCTCTTCCCTTCCCTAACAACGAAGAGATGTCCTTCGTCCCATCATTTGTGTTCTGGATCCTATCTCTACTCTCCTCAAGGGTTTCATCTTTTCAGTTATCCCTTCCGTGACCTATATCACCAATCTCTCCCATCCATGTTTAAAATGAATATTTTAAAAAACCTTTAACTCTACATCATTCTCTAGCTGCCACCATTTCTCTGAATCCCTTCACAGCAAATTTTCAGAAAAAGTTAGCTTTATTTCCCTCTTTTTTTTTTGGTAATAGACTCGGAGTCTCACTACGTTGCCCAGCAACAACTTCTGGCCTCAGGAGATCTTCCTGCCTTGGCCTCTCACAGTGCTGGAATTATAGGCATGAGCCACCATGCCTGGCCTATTTCTCACTTCTTATTGATTCTTCAACTCAGTCCCAACTGGTTTCTATATTCATTGCTCTATGGGCACTGCCCTTATCAGAGTCACCAAAGATGTCCAGGCCCAGGTCCTCGGTGCCTTTTGAAATGCTTGAACACTCTCCCCTTCTTGAACACTCTTCTCAGTTGTCTTTGATGATGTCACGGTCCCTTGGTTTTTCAAGTACTTCACTATTTTTTCTCTATCTGCTGGGTTTCTCTTCCCCTACCTTATCTCTAAATACTGAAGTTGATTTCTAAGCCCACTTCTCTACATTACATTTCCTTTCTAAGTGATCTCATCAATTTCCAGTGCTTTAATTCCTTTTAATTTCTTTGTTTGTTTTGAGCTGGAGTCTTACTCTGTCACCCAGGCTGGAGTGCAGTGGTGCAGTCATAACTCACTGTAGCCTCAAACTCCTGGATTCAAGAAATCCTTTCCACCTCAGCCTCTCAAAGTGCTGAGATTACAGTCATGAGCAACTGTGCCCACCTTAATTCTCATTTATAGACTGATGATTCCCAAGTTTACATTTCCAGCTCAGAACTTTTCTTATGTATTCCATGATGTAAGTGAAATTGTACTATACAAGCATTTAATTTATGTGCCGACTTGGAACCCTCTCCCTAAACTTAACTTTATTTTACCCAGCGTATCCACTTGGGTGTCTCACACTCAATAATGTCCAAATGGATATCTTGTTTTCTCTTAAACCTATCCCCACTACCTCCAGTCCTCCTCGTCTCAGTCAACCATGTCAGCATCCCCCTTAAATTCTGATTACCTCACCCACAAATCTTGGTGTGATATGTACTTAAATAAAATCTATACTTCTCTCTGTGACGTAAACATCACACAACCCATGTGTTATCTATATTTCCATTGTTACCGCTTTCCATTTTCCATTTTGTCTGTGATATTTCATTCGCATTGGCCGTTGATTTCCTAGAACAATCCGACTCAGCAACTTCAGGGCTTTTGCTTTCCTCTGCCTCATTCACTCTTTCTTCTGCTCTTTTTGGCTATTTTCTCATTTTTTTCAGGTCTCAATTTGCACCTCTCTACAGGAGTCTTTCCTGACTTTTCTATTTAAGTTGACCATTGCCATATTCTCCCATTACCATATTCTTGTCTCAGCCTCTTGTGAAGTCTAACTTAAATTGCATGTATTGATCTAAAACTCAAAAGAGAAGGCATGTACTAATTAGGGAAGAATACATATGGGCTAGGTAAATTTGGGAAACAGACGGACAGGAAATTGAGAGTTTCTTGGGAAGAAAGGAACAAGGCTATCAGTTGAGAATGTGAGAGTAGAGGCCTTGAGGAGAATAATAGAAGTTTGTAATAGCTGCTTAAGATGGGAGGTGGGGTGAGAGACGGAATTTTCACCAAAGGATAGTGTGGCGGTACCTCCATCTTGAATGCTAATTCACTATGTTGATTTCTGATTAACCCCACTTCTGGAAAGGCTTCTGAGATTTCCCATTTATCTATTGTTCCTTGTGTAAAAGCAGATACTTGTTGTAAATCCTGCCCTTTAGTCAAACAACCTTGATTTCAATTGTCCTAATCTTGACCAGAGTCTCAAACCTCATGTGTGTGTGTGTGTGTGTGTATGCCTCATAGTTAGGTAAATCAATTTGTAATGATGAAGTGAATCAAATTAAAAGTAATGGGGGTTTTGTTTAGGAATAAACTTTGTAACTATTGCTGTTATTTTAAGTATTTAGAAGTTAAAGAGGATTTGATATGTTAACTTGTGATTTATTTTATTTATTTATCTTTTTGAGTTGAAATCTCACTCTGTCACTCAGGTTGAAGTGCAGTGGCACACTCACGGCCACCCCAGCGTCAACCTGCTGGACTCCGGTGATCCTTCTGCCTCAGCCTTCCAAGTAGCTAGAACTACAGGCGCGCTGCCACACCCAGCTAATTTTTGATTTATTGTAGAGACAAGGTCTCGCCAAGTTGCCTGGGCTGGTCTCGAACCCACAGGCTCAGGCAATCCACACGCCTCGGCCTCCCAAAGTGCTGGGATTACAGGCTGAGCCACCGAGCCCAGCCAACTTGTGATTTAAATTAGAAAAGTTTAGGATAATTTGGTGTTACACTTAAAATTTTAATTTAAAACATAAAAATTAATTAACTTTATAAATAGTATTTGAATATTTAAGCAAGCCCTTAAACATGAATGAACTTCATTCATTAGACTTACAGTTGTTATAAGTCTTAGATTTTTTTTTGTTGAATTATGAATCTTCCTTCTTAGTTGCTAGAAGTGGCTCAGATAATGTCTTAAATTTGTCACTGTTTTATAATAGCTAAGATAACTTTTTAGATGAGGGGTTAACAGCTGAAGGAAATTTAATTTGCTATGCTTATGAATTAACTGAACATTAGTTAAGAATAAATGAAAGGATTTTTATCCTCCAGCAGATAGGTAATGAGGAAAAAGTCTCACTATCCCATGTGTTGGGGAGGGTGAAGACCATGTTGCTTGAGGAAGGGAAAGTGACAGATTCTTTGGAACACGATTTGGCATACCTTACACCCGGGGCCTCTACTCCTGGGTATTTACCTGAGGAAGATTTTTACACATATATACTAAGAGATATGTTCAAGAATGTTCATAGCAGCCTTGTTTATAAAAGCAAAACAAAATGATACAAAAACTAAAAGTAACCAAAATGTCTATTGGCAGGAGGGTGGATACACAAATTATGGCATATTATACAGCAGTGAAAAATAAGTGAACTATAACTAGATGAAATAACTTCAGTGAATCTCAGCATTATAATGTTAGATTTTAAAAAACAGACAAGCGTAAAGTATGACCCAATATAAGTTGAAAACCAAAAAAAAAAAAAAAGGAAAAAACTAAACAATATTGTTTAGGAATATATACATGGACAAAGCAATTATGGAAAGCAATGGAATTGTAAACACAAAAATAAAATAGGCAGCTATTTTTGGCATGGGTGGCTGGAGAAGAGAATGTGCTCAGGGAGGGGCTTAAAGGCATTCAAAGGACTTTTCTTAAGCTGGACGGTGGCTACATGGATGTTGACTTTATTATTCTTTAAACCATATAGGTGTATAATTTTAATGCATATCGTTTTATCGATGTGTGTATAAAAATTTTTTTTACCATATATGTGTGAATATATATACATATATTCTTTTCTAAGTATGGACTGTTTTATAATTTTTTAAATCCCCAATAAAATAAATTTATTAGATTCCAAATGGCCTTTAATGACTTAAGAGAAACTAATTTTACAACTTGAATAAATTGGATATTAAAAGCACAGCAGTTATTAAGTCTTGCAGCGGTTTTTACCTTTAAAAGTCATTTGGTCATTTACAAATTCCACTGGCATAATTGACATCCTTATTTCGAACTCTCCTTTCCCTTCTCCTCTCCTTTCCCTCCTCCTATAGGGCTCCTGCCATAATATCTCGATGAGTTTCAGCTTTTACAAAAGATAGAAAGAACAGGTTGAAGATAAGGAACTTTTGGTTTTCAACTAAACTAAACAGCTGCACAACTCTCCTGACGAAGAGAATGCCAGGCAGGCCTGCCTGCTTGAGATGGGGGGAGGGAAACATAAGAAACAGAGGGAGGACACACGCACTTCCTGTAGATGTTTTATTCCAGTTTTATAATTTGTCTTTCTATATTCAATAGTTTTAGGATGCTTACCATTTATATGATCTCTTCCTATCAGCTTATGATAACAACATACTTCTTTTAAAATTCCATATCCTGTTTTAATAGCACTAATACACAGAAGATTTTCTTCTCTCACAAATATTTTTTCTTAAGTTTGTTTAAAATTAATCTATTCCTGAAAGTCAGTCTTTCATCCTGGCAATGAGTCAATGAAAAAGTCTTAAGTCATCCCTGGTGACTTTATAATCAAATTTCCCTCAACAAAATCTTTGTGTGGGTATTTGCTGACTTAAAAGAAAAATCTCCCTACTTCAAATTGCCCTGTAGGTTCGGGGTTCTGTGCTCCTTCCTTCAGAAATTCTGCTTAGCTCTTTTCCTTCAGCAGAATGTTCTTTCCTCATGGATCTTGCGAGAGTAATTAGGCATGATGCAAACTCCAGAACCCCTATGGCTTCCTCCTCCTGCAACTGGCATGCTGTGTTCCTCTCCCGAGTATTCCTCCAAGTTCTCCCTGAACCTTCTGTCTTTTCCCTTCAACTTCTTCCCTGTTGTGAGTATGTCTTTGGTCATTGCCTAATTCCCCAAATAAACACACAACAGTTCGTGTCTGGTTGCTTTTCTGCCGCATATTTCTGCTGCATCTTTGCCTTATCTCCAGCCTTTTTCAGTTTGTTCATATCCTGCCTCACCCCAAACATAATTTGATGCCTTTTACCAAGCATTTTTTTCTTGGCTTTACTCTGTTTTAAATTTTGACTCTCTTTTTCCTGGTCATTATTTACAAAAGTTTTACCTGGGACAAAAGCAATCAATGTGATCTCTGAATTCTCATTTAGTATTTTACAATAAGGAAGAATTATTATTCATATTTTACAGGTGGCTGAAGGAGGTAGCGAAGGAACCTATCTTGTTTTAAAAACGTGTTAAATCTGTTAGAAAGGCAAATAGAGCTGAGAACTCCTGCCCCACATCCATCAGAACCTGGCGCCCCTCACCTGAGTGCTGCAAAAGTCATCCTCGGTGCTTTTCTACTCCAAACCCACAGATTTAAGACATGGGGTTCAGGAATCTCCGATTTTTTGTGTTTTTTTTACCCCTCCACTCCCAAGGTTATTCTTAGACCCAGTAAAGTGAAAAAAAAAAAAAGGCTGGAAGGCCATGGCAAGAGGACTGCTTGAGGTCAGGAGTTCAAGTCTAGCCCTGAGCAACATAGTAACATAGTGAGACCCCTTTCTCTTTCTCTATATTTATGTATATGTATATATGTATGTATATATATGTGTGTGTGTGTATATGTATATATGAGAGAGAATACACACACAAAAGAATTACCTTTTGGAGGGCAGGCCCCTTTTAATACAGGGAAGCCACCTCTAGGTAAGTGTTCTAGGAACCCATCGGCATTTGTGTACCAGCTAGTGTTGTTGTGAGAGGCTGTATTTGGCTTCAGTGAGTGTCTTTTGGGAGATTCTTTCAGTGTGTTTGGCCGTTTCATGATGGGTGATTTATGAGCACACTTGCCAACACTGCTCTGAGTGTTCAGCGGTGTTTGATATTTTAGTTTTAGACCTTTGTGCCCCACCCTCCCTATTCACCTGGTCTCACCCCAAACACATTTTTTTGTTTATTTGTTTTCCTGGATGGAAAAAGTCCTCAAAGGGAAACCATTTTGCTGATGTGAAAGAGGTGAAGCAAACAAGCAACTAACAGAAGCACTAAAAGGCATCAAAATTGATGAGTTCAAAAGCTGTTTTGAGTTGTTGACTCTGTTTTTCTAATCTGAATTGGAGTTGCCATTATAAAAATGTCTTCATAAAATTAATAAAAAGCCACAAGGTTAGAATTGTGATAGGAGCCTGAATTCTGTCATGTCCTGTCTCCTGGGGGTGGGGGAGAAGGGAGCTGTCCACAAGGTTGATGAGCATATTTCCTCTTATTTCTGATGGCATCTGGAAGTCTGATCAGCCAGGGTTGTGAGCCTCTTTGATCATCCTCCCACATACCTTCTGTAGTTAAACTTCCCCAGTCGCTCCTATAGATAACATAAACCTAAGACTGTCATTGAGACAGTTTTAGACTTTGTATTCTAGTAGACCAACAGACCCCATCTAAACCTGTTACCCATACCAGGGAACTGACTCAGCCAGTCCTGTCCAGAAACTGGCACTGCACAGGAAGACAACTTTGAATACCTTTATGACTGCAACCTACTAGCAGTGCCCATTCCCTAACCCCTTGCCCACCAAAATTATTCCTTTAAAAACTCTAGCTTAAATGTCTCAGAAAGGCAGATTTGGGAAATATCTCCCATTCTCCTCAAACAACTGTTTTGCAATTATTGAACTCTTACTCTATGCAGCACTGCTGTCTCAGCACATTGGCTCTTTTCTGTGCAGTGGGCATAAGAACCTGGTTAGATTATCACAAATTTTGCTCTAAGTTGACTTTGGTTTTGATGTATCTATAGCCAAGAAGTTATTCTCGACTAGGAATTTGGCTTTATGGTCAGATTATTTAGTGATTTCCCTAAACAAATTAAAAGTTGACGGTGATCTTGTATCTGTACAATAAGAGATAACAACATCTGGTTTGTTAGTCTTTTTTTCTTATCTATTTTTAACTCAAATTGATTATTTGTAGCCATTGGGAAGAGAACAGCACTTTGATATGAACTGGTGAGTTATGTAATTCTGAGTTTAGTCTTGATCATAGCTGAAATTTTGAAATGGAAGCTATAAGCTCTCTCTTTATCTGCATGTCTGTCTATGTCTCTAATTCAGAAAGATTTTGAATGCTCATTGTGTGAGGGTATAATATTTTCTACCTCTGAATAATATTAATACACTAGATTATAAAATCTCTAGAGCTGGTAGCTGTGGCACCACCTGTAGTCTCAGATACCTGGGAGGTTGAAGTGGCAGGATCACTTAAGCCCTGGAGTTTGAGGCTAGCCTTGGTAACACAGTGAGACCCTGACTCTTAACAACAACAAGATAAAGCCTCTATAAGGAGCTCTATTCTGATTAACTTATAAAGACAACTAAATTCTTATATAAATTCAATATCCCTAAAATCTCAGAAAATAAATTGAACTTCTAATACTTTCAGTCTGCTATTTTTTTTTTTTTTTTTTGAGTCATTGAGTCATTTGAGTCAGCGTTTCATTGTTGCCCAGGCTGGAGTGCAGTGGCATGCTCACGGCCCCCACAGCTTCTACCTGCAGGGCTCAGGTGGTCTTTCTGTCTCAGCCTTCCAAGTAGTTGGAACCACAGACACAAACCACCACACCTGGCTAATTTTTTAAAATTTATTGTTGATATGAGGTCTCGCCAAGTTGCCCCGGCTGGTCTTGAATTCCTGAGCTCAGGCAATCCTCTCACCTCTGTCTCCCAAAGAGCTGGGATTACAGGCATGGGCCACTGCACCTGGCCTCAGTATACTGGATTTTTAAAATATTCTTACCAAAACTAACTAGGAAATGTTTTAAGAATTCAGATTTACATAATTTAGGTAAAGCTTTATAAAACATGTCTAGCTTAATATTTTTGTTTTAATAAAAATAGCTGTCGTTTATGATTTATTAATGTTAAGAATAATATAGCATAGATTTTTATTCTATTTGGATGTATTCTTTCTAAACTTATACAGGCTACTGATCAAATTAGCTAGCTTCTACTTAATGGTCAAGGTATTTAAAAAGTACATTTGTATTTAACCAAGTTGATTCATTATTCTGACAATTTTATTTTAACAGTAATTATGTTTTATAGTATGTCAACTTGGAGATAATTTCCAAGATCTATAAATAAGTTAAAACTTGCACTGACGTCAAATTGAGTTAATTAATGGCTATTCATTGGATGCTTAGATTATTTCTAAGTAAGATTGAAAACTGAAACATTGATTACTAAGCATCCTTTTAATATTGTGCTTTTGCTTCTGTTCATATGCTACAGAGAGACAGTATTTTGGGGTCTGTTACTGTGTTCATTTTTGCCACCTTGAAAATTTGTATAAAGTATGGCTATAGAGAGTTGTGTTTTTTTGTTTTGTTTTGTTTTGTTTTTGAGTTGGAGTCTCACTCCATTGTCCAGGCTGGAGTGCAGTGGCATGCTCACAGCCACCCCAGTGTCAACCTGCTGGGCTCTGGTGATCCTTCTGCCTCAGCCTTCCAAGTAGCTGGAACTACAACCGCGCACTACCACGCCGGGCTAATTTTTTTAATTTTTTAATTTTTTATTGTAGAGACGAGGTCTTACCAAGTTGCCCAGGCTGGTTTCAAACTCGCAGGATCAGGCAATCCACTCGCTTTGGCCTCCCAAAGTGCTGAGATTACAGGTTGAGCCACTGAGCCCAGTTAAGTTGCGTTATATGTATTCATGAACTCTGCTACACTGCAAGGATACCGGTGTGTAACATTCCAAGTTATTCCTACTTCTCACTTCCCAGTTTTTTCTGGAAATAGAAATTACTTTGGTTAAAAATTATAATTAACAAATG
This sequence comes from Tarsius wallacei, assembly GCA_963574415.1. NCBI lineage: Eukaryota > Metazoa > Chordata > Mammalia > Primates > Tarsiidae > Tarsius > Tarsius wallacei. The sequence continues at coordinate 21,456 of CAUYQG010196155.1, forward strand.
TAAATAAGATGCTACTCAGGAGCAATTGTTTCAGAGAAATACAGTTGACTCTTGAACAATGTGGGAGTTAGGGAAGTCAACCCAACTCATAATAGAAAATCTACAAATAACTTTTGACTTTCCTAAAACTTAACTGCTAATAGCCTGCAGTTGACTAAAAGCCTTAATGATAACATAAACTGTCTATTAACACATATCTTGTCTGTTATATGTATTAGATACTGTATTTGTATAATAAATTTAACTAGAGAAAAGATAATATTATTAAGAAATCATGAGGAAGAGAAAATATATTTACTATTCATTAAATGGAAATGGATCATTCTAAAGGTCTTCATCCTCATTGTCTTCCTACTGAGTAGGCTGAGGAGGAAGAGGAAGAGGAGGGGTTGGTCTTGCTGTTTCCGGAGTGGCAGAGGCAGAAGTGGTGGAGGAGGTGGAAGGGGGAGCAGGAGAGGCAGGCACACTTGGTGTAACTTTTACTGAAAAAAATCCACATGTAAGTCGACCTAAGCAGTTCAAACTCATGTTAAAGGTCAATTGTACAATTATGCATGTCTGTTTTCCAAGGGAAAGTGTTTTTTTAAAGGCGTAGTTTTTTTTGGTCTCCAGACTTCTTTGCTCTTTTCAAGCTTATTTATGGTGACTTTGTTATGTTCTGGATAATTTAAGGAAACGAAGGTTTCTCACTTAGGAAAAAGTTAAAGTTCTTTACAATCATGTTACTATCTGTTTATTTTTAATACTTATTTATTTTTATTCTACTTTGGGTTATCTGCTTTGGATTTTTTTTTTTTAATGTTTCACTGTCACTTTAAAAATAAGTAGCCAAGGATTGTTTGTCAGGTATCCATGATCTGAGTCCTCCCTCAAAATTTACAATTTTCTGATAACTTTTTATTTTTACCTTCCCAAAGTTGAACCTTGAATGTAAAAGAAACAAAATAAAACTTTCAGGATATTTTTGCATCTAAAACTATCTTTGAAATTTTCCAGAAGGTCCCTAGAAAAACAAAGATTTGGTCTTTCACTTTGAAAAAGGGAGGTGCTCAAAATAATTAGGTTTATTTGACATGTTACTATTGATGAGCTGTGTGTGAAAAGTTGTCAAGGTGGAAGAGATGCTTTCTTTTCCCTAGATTAAATATTCATGGATAAAATGCCATTAATATAAACATTTCATAAGTCACTATAAGAGAAGTTCTTAGAGATTTGTCAGCACCCTCACTATCTATGATATGTTTCTATCTGTCAGAGTCCTGGTGCTGCTTCACATGGCAGTAGATAACATGAACTATTGGTCATAATTTCAATTGTCTTTATATTTTTAACCTAGTTGCATCATTTGTCTATAGCACCAGCACCCGGCCCATACCATCACCAGCAGCAGCAGACCTGGCATGAGAAGCCAGGCAGTGGAAATCGGGAATAAAGCTCCAACAGCAGTGACAGGATGCTGCTGGGTGACATCTTCTCAATTCCGAGCTGAGCAGAGACTTGCATTGCCCTGCTTTGCTCTGCCCAGCCTTCATCTTGGGATCCAGAGGCTATTATCTCATCAGACTCAGAGCGAGAGAGAGAGAGAGAGAGAGAGAGAGAGAGAGAGAGAGAGAGCGCGCGAGAGAGGTGCCCCTTCCCCATGCTGGAACAGGCACACCTCAGATCTGAGTGGGACACTTGACAACAGCAGCAGCGAGTAGGGTGAGTCCGAATTTGATCCATTCTCCTCCCACAGTAGTCCATGGGACATCTGACCCATGCTGAGAGCAACCCTACCTGCCTGCACAGAGAGTGGAGAGGAGGGACTGGAGACCAGAGCTGCTCCCTAAGCAGAGGTCTGAAAGGAACCTGGACTCACAGAAACTGCCAGAGAATTAGTTTTTTTTCTTCTTGTTTGTTTTTTGTTTTAGTTTTAGCTGTTTTTCTTCTTTCTTTCTTTTATTTAAAAAAAATTTTTTTTTTAGATTGTCTGTGTATGTACAGGTATTTTTGAGCGAGAGTACACTAATGGGGGGGTTGTTTCTTTGTTTGGATGATTATCTGTATGTTTTTGTCTTTTTTGTTTTTTTTATCTTTGTTTGTCTCTCTGTTTATTCATTAGTTGGTACACCTGTCTGTTTCCCCTCTTCTTCTTCTATCTCTCAACCTCCCTTTCATCTTCCTCTTTCTTTTTTCCATTCTTTTCCCTTTTCTTATCTCATTTTTCTTTCAGGGGGCAAACAGATACCCCCACTGCATGGACAGATTGTAAGGCAGTAGGAAGTGGGTTCCAGGGGGCCCACACACCTGTCAACGGATACTGGGGTCTGCAGATAGCTTGTGAATCACAGCTCTCCCCTCAGTTAAATCTCAAAAATGCAAACAGCACAGGCCTCCACCCCCTAGTCCAGCTTCAGAATTGAACAAAGCCAGAGGATCTATATAAGGAAGAACAGGAGATTGAGCAAAACAGAAATAAAAACTATGCCCCCATCACTGAACAACAGAATTAAAGAAGAGGTTAAAAAAAGGGGGGTGGGGAGTAAAACCTACACAAATGAAGAAAAACCAAAGGAAGAATATGAGAATATGAGTCTCAACACAGAGCCCTGGGAGGTCAGCCACTGAGAATACAGACTCTGAAACTGATACAATAAAGAGCCCCCAGAATGACTGGTCTCAAACCACAAACCCAGATATCAAGATATTAATAGAGAGAATAAATAGGAATGAGGAGAGACAAGAAAAAAGAATGGAGGAGTTGATAACTGAGATAACAGCAATAAAGAATACAGTGAATGAAATGAACAACTAACTGATAAGCATGGAAAGCAAAATTAAGCAAGCAGAAGAAAGAATCTCAGAGCTTGAGGACCAAAATATGGAACTAGCCCAAACTGTTAAAAACATAGAAAAGAAGCTTAAAAAGACAGAACAAAACCTCCCAGAGATGAGCAATTATTTCAAGAGGCCGAACCCAAGATTAATTGGAATCCCTGAGCTAGGTAGAGAGACAGAGACCACCCTGGAACAAACATTCCATGAAATTATCCAAGAAAACGTCCCTCATCTCATCAGTGACATGACCATTCAAACACAAAAAATTCAGAGAACCCTTACAAGACAACAAATGAGAAGACCAATTCCCAGATAGTAATTCACCTACACAAAGTAGGTATAAAAGAAAAAATCCTGAAGGCAGCAAGAGAGAAAGTTCAGACTACCTACTGGCAGACCAATTAGAATAGCAGCAGACTTATCTACAGAAACACTTCAGGCTAGGAGAACTTGGAGTCCAATCTTCAAAGTTCTCGAAGATAAGCAATTTCAACAGATAATTACCTACCCAGCTAAGCTACGTTTCATCAGTAATGGAGAATTAAAATTCTTCCCAGACATTCATCCCTCCAGATCTGCTCTACAAGAAACACTTAAGAAAGTATTAAACACAGAAGAAAGGAAACAAAGAATGACAATGCCCTTCACAAGAATGCAGGAAAAAGATTGAAAACACACATGAATCAACCCAAAAATCAAAAGAAAGACAATAAACAAACAAATAGCAGCAGCAGCAACAAACTCTATAAGAACATTATGACAAGGATAAACTCTCACATCTCAATAATTAGCCTGAATGTGAATGGACTAAATGCACTACTGAAAAGACACAGAATGGCAAATTGGATAAAATATCATGAGGCTACAATATATTGTCTCCAAGAGACTCATCTCACCAGAAAGGACACTCACAGACTCAAAGTAAGAGGATGGGAAACAAAATTTCAGGTGAATGGAACACAAAAGAAAGCAGGAGTTGCAATCTTAATATCAGACAAAATACCCTTTAAGCTATCAAAAATTTAAAAAGATATGGAAGTTCACTACATAATGATAAAAGTTTTAATCCACCAACAAGAAATATCCATCCTAAATATATATGTACCCAACATAGGAGCACCAACTTTCATAAAGTAGCTTCTAGGTAAACTAAAAAATGATATTGACTCTAATACTATCATAGCTGGGGATTTAAACACCCCGCTAACAACCTAGACAGACCATCAAGACAAAAAGTCAACAAGGAGATCCAGAACCTCAATATGACACTTGACCAAATGGACTTAATTGACACCTACAGAACATTCTACCCAACAACCACAGAATATACATTCTACTCATCACTACATGGAATGTACTCTAAGATCGACCACATCCTTGGCCATAAATCAAGCATAAACAAATTCCACAAGATTGAAATTCTGCCATACACCTTCTCAGACCACAGTGGAAGAAAAATAGATATTAACATCAACAAAGTTCCCCCACAACCCACAAAGACATGGACACTAAACACCACGATGCTAAACAACTCCTGGGTTCAACACGGAAATCAAAACAGAATTTAAAAGATACCTGGAAGCAAATGAAAGTGAAGAAACATTTACCAACATCTCTGGGATGCCCTGAAAATAGTCTTAAGAGGGGAATTCATATCAATATGAACACGCATGAAGAAAATGGAAAGATCACAAGGTAATAGGTAATAGCCCAACAAATTAGGAAGCTGAAAAAGCAAGACCACCAAAACCTTAACTTCAGCAGAAGAATCCAGATCAACAAAATAAAAACCCAAATTCTGGACACAGAAGACAAAAATATAATACAAAAAAATCAGTGAAACCCAAGACTGGTTTTTTGAAAGGATAAACAAGATTGATGGATCCCTAACTAGACTAACCAAGAAAAAGAGAGAAAAGGCCCAAATAAACACAACCAGAAATGCAAAAGATAAAGTCACAACTGATCCCAAAGAAATACAAAAGATTACCAGAGATTACTGTGTATACCTGTATGGAAACAAACTTGAAAATGTAATGAAATGGAGGACTTTCTTACATTGCACAACCTCCCCCGGTTGAAACAAGAGGAAATCAAGACTCTAAATAGACCAATAACAATTCCGGAGATTGACTATGTCATAAGAAAACTACCTACAAAAAAAGCCCTGGACCAGATAGCTTTCCAGCAGAATTCTACAAAACATACAAGGAGGAGCTGATACCAATCCTATTGAAAGTATTCCAGGAAATCAAGAAAGATGGACTCTCCCCAAATCATTTTATGAAGCTAACATCACATTGATACCCAAACTGGGAAAAGATTCAACAAAGAAAGAGAACTACAGGCCAATATCCTTGATGAACATAGATGCTAAAATTCTCAACAAGATTCTAGCAAACCGGATCCAATCACACATCTTAAAAATCATCCACCATGACCTAGCAGGCTTCATCCCCCAGATGCAGGGCTGGTTCAACATCTGCAAGACCATAAATGTAATTAAATACATCAACAGATGTAAAGACAAAAAACACACGATTATTTCATTAGATGCAGAAAAAACTTTTGATAAAATCCAGCACCCCTTCTTGATAAAAACCCTTGAATATCAAGGCATAGATGGAACATACCTCAAAACAGTAAGCGCCTTCTATGAGAAACCCACAGCCAACAAACAGACAGAAATTGGAACAATTTCCTCTGTAAACCGGAACATGACAAGGATGCCCACTCTCACCTCTCCTGTTTAATATATTATTGGAAGTCCTAGCTAGAGCAATCAGACAAGAGAAGGAAACCAGGGGTACCCAAATAGAAAATGAAGATGACATGATTCTATACCTCAAAAACCCAAGAGAATCTGTCAAAAAAAA
>CAUYQG010196160.1:0-22514 GCA_963574415.1 Tarsius wallacei
TCTTCAAGTTCTGAGATTCTTTCTTCAGCTAGATTAATTCTGCCTTCCATGCTTGCTATCTTGTTATTTGTTTCCTGGATGAAATTTTTTATTGTCAAAATCTCTTTCACAAGTTCTTTCAGCGTGGCATCTTGTCTTTCTTGAGTCTTATTTAATCTTTCCATCCATTCCCTAATCCCTGTTGTATTATGTGGCCAGTCATTGGTGACTTCAATTGTTTGGGTTCCAAGGTCTGATTTTCAGGAGTTTTATCTCTGTTATACTTGAAATTACCTGTGGTCATATTTTGGTTTTTCATTATTTGTGACAGATCTCTTGTTTTTCTCTTTAGTTCTGTTATTTAGTGTCAGTGGAAGAGGCTTTCCTTTCTGACGTTTGCTCAGCCCTCTATTCTTCCCTGATTTGGGCTCTGAATTTGTTCTATTTTTGAAATAGGACTGTGGGTGGGAAGATTTGCTCTGTTGTAGTTATGGAAGTCGAATAAAGCAGAGGATGAGGAGCTAGGATTCAGAAACTACTTGCAAATTACAGTGTATACTGATTGTGGTATGTGCTCCCTGAGACCCACTCCCCACCACCACTCTATATGACAATGCAGTGGGTACATGTGTGTACCCATTGGGTCCAAGATACATTGACAGCAATGAGGAGCATACAGGAAAATAGAATGAAATAAGATAAACCAGAATTACAAAAAAAAAAAAAGAACAATTAAAGCAGAAATAAAAGCAAAAAACAATTGAACACACAAAAACAGACAAACACACCCACCCCAAAATAAACTGGAGTAACAAAGTGAAACAAAACAAGCAACAGCAAAAATACCAAGAAATCTAAACACACACACACACACACACACACACACAGACACACACACACACACCTAGCACAAAAATGAATGGAGAAGAAAAACATAAAGACCAGAAAAAAAAAAGGAATTCAGATTGAACCCTCACATATATATTGACACACAACTTAAAATAAAATAAAAAAATAAAGATAAACAGAAGAAAAAAGAGCAAAAGCAAACCAATAACAACAGAAAAATGGAAAGATGAGCACTCAATCATAGAAAACAATAAAGAATAAAGAAAGCAAAAGAAAAGAAAAAAAGAAGGAGGGATGCAGCTCAAACCCTTGCATACACATTCATGCACATAGGAAAAATATTTTAAAAAAAGATGAACTAACAAATAGGGAAAAAAATTAAAAATAAAAAAAAATTAAAATTAAAAAATAAAACCCCGCCCTTTTGTGGCAGGTTCTGTCATTGTTCCTCTAGTCAGCTCTCTCCTGCTGTCTTCTCTGTCACTCTTTCCTCAGTGTCCAGAGCAGGGAAGGAGGAGGGGCAGTGGAGGTGGCTTGGGTTGCAGTCCTCTCTTCCTACTATAGTATGGCCAGGGAGATCTCCTCCAGTGGGGAGGTGTCACTTCCCCAGGTATGTATTCGCGGAGGGTGCCCCTGCCAGACCTATCCTAGAATGGAGTTCTCCTATTGCAACTGACGTCCAGGCTCCTCCTGGGTTTGTCCTTCTCAGAAATGGCCCAGCTGTGTGAGTCTGACATTCAGAGAATTGCTGGAGAGGAGGGGATTTGGGTCAGCACCTGATTCATCACTGATTTCTTTGAAGTTCTTCCTCATCCTTTTCTGGCCACACCCTTTGTCCTGTGGCTGGATCAGTGTAGGGGGTGGGGTGCCTTGGACTCAGCACTCGTCAGGTACCTCCAAAGTTTGTGCTTTCAGGATATTCCCTCTGGGTCACAATCAACCCCTGTGTAGTTGACCCGCCAGTCACAGAGATCAGGTATGTTGCTCTGTGTTGAGCAAATCAGGGCACCTTCCTGCCCCGCCATCAAGATGGTGGCAGAGTGCCTCTTTTGTCCAATCCGGGGAGACTTTGCCTCTGGACTCCCTCCACAGCCCCTGCTGCCAATGCCTGGTCAGGCACTGAAGTGGTGAGGCAAAGCCTGGAACTGGCAGTCTCTCCTGCTACAGTGATGAGGCAGAGCCTGGGGTCGGTAGTCTCTCCCCTCCGCTTCTTCTTTAACTTTTGTCCATTAAAAAAAAATGGCCCTCAGCTTCTGTGACCTGGGAAGGGCCAGGGGCCAAGCAAAGAAACTGCAACACTAGATGTTGCACCAGGAGGGCCCTGGTCACTTGCTCATGAGCCCTCACTTAGTCTCTCCCAGCATGGCATTCCCAGGATGGATTTTGTTGGTTAAAAACAAAAAATGGGGATGCTGAGGTGAGTGGATTGCCTAAGCCTGCGGGTTCGAGACCCGCCAGGGCAAGCAAGACCTCATCTCTACAATAAAAAAAAAAAAATTAGCTGGGCGTGGTAGCGCGCGCCTGTAGTTCCAGCTACTTGGAAGGCTGAGGCGGAAGGATCACTGGAGCCCAGCAGGTCGAGGCTGCGGGGGCCGGGAGCGGCCACTGCACTCCAGTATGGGCAACAGAGTGAGACTCCAACTCAAAAAAAAAAAAAAAAACAAAAAATGGCATTTGGCTTTTGCAACCCAGGAATCACTAGGGTCCAAGCTGAGCAGCTGCAGTACCAGCTGCTGTACCAGGAGACCCCTGGCCCCTAGCTCCCTAGCCCTCACTCAGTCAGCCACTCACACGTCCACTTACTCACCAACACGTATACAAAATTTCTCATATACTCACTCTCTCACACCGGGACTCACATAGTCTGACTGTCTCCGCTGCCATCTTCTTGACTTCTTCTATATTCCTATTTTTTCAATGTATTCAATGTAAGCCACATTCCTCCATTTTGGAGGACTCGGTGTCCAAGGAGCATCTTGGAAGCAGAGACTGAAACTTCAGCAGAAGATGGACCTGCTGACATCTTGATCTGAAATGTTCCAGATTCTGGAATTGTGAGAAACAAATTCTTGTTCTCTAAAATTTACTCAGTTTCAGATACTTTGTTATAGTAGCACAAATGGATAAGAGAGTAGGGATAAGAAATTAACTGTACCTAATTAGGTTTATTTAGGTTTGATCTTTATCTTTAAAGCTGTATTGAAGTTAAGAGAAAACTATTTATAGTCACCTGATAAAAAAGGGATGTATCAGAATCCACATATTGTCACTAAGCAAATGTAAAGTGAAAAAATATTCAGGCCCTGTGGAAATTATGTTTGAGATAATCTCCTTTTCTTTATTTCCTCTCTCCTTTCCTCCCTCCCTCTCTTTCTCTATTTCTCTCTTTGTTTTCCTAATTTTTCCCTAAACCTTCAAACTTAGTTTACGGTTCCCTAGGTTCTTGAATTGCTGTGAAGTTATTTTTTTTATTTTTTGTTTTTTTAACTATAATCAATATTTAATTTGGTAGACTTTGAGTAAAAAAAGATTACTATCCATACTGTGAGTGGGCCTCATCCAATAGATAAAGACCTTAAGATAAAGGAATGAGGTCCCCCAAGCAGGCTCCAGACTCCAGACTTGAAACTATAGCATCAACTCTACCTTGAGTTTTCATCCTATTAGCCTGCTATATGGATTTCCGAAAAGCTAACCTCACAACTGTGTGAGGTGATTCTTTAAAACCTCTTTCTGTGTATATATACGTATCCACACATATATGTATATATATATCCATCCATATATATATGTGTGTGCATATGTATATATGTATATATATGTACATATACATACTTTTTATTGATTCTATTTATCTGGATAAACCTATCAAACCATTGTTATGCTGCATACAAAATTACATCTTAAAATATTTGCAAGGCAATATTGAATGTATTCTGGAATCTAGGCTTTAGAAAGCAAATTTGCATTATTTGTGCCAAAATAAGAGGGTTTAATAAGATAAAATTAATTACTGCTGATCATTTTCTTAACTACAACTTGTTTCTTATTTTCATTTCTCTATTTCAAAATGTATAAATTAAGGAGACCTATTGAATTTTAAAGTATCCTCTTTAGAAAGTGAATGTTATATACCTTGGCAGAGTAAGGTCAGATATAACATACAAGGACTGATAATTAAGTTCACAAATTTATCCTAGAAAAAGTACAACATATTTCATTGAGAATATCACTAGTCACCTTTGAAGTACTCCCCTTGGGAAGTTATACACTGATGCCAGTGCCTACCTAGTCCACCTGTCAAAGCAATTCCCACCAACATTGTAGAAGCATTCCCTTTTCTCTGCATCCTTGCCAGCTTCCACTGGTTTTCGATTTATTAATGATGGTCATCCTTATTGGAGTTAGATGACTTCTCAATGTGGTTTTGATTTGCATTTCTCTGATGGTTGGTGAAGTTGAGCATTTTTTAAATGCATCTGTGGGCTGTTCATATGTCTTCTTTTGAGAAATATCTATTCACGGACTTTGCCCACTTTTTATTAGGTCTGTTTGTTTGTTTTCCTTTCAGCTTGTTTTGAGTTCCTTGTAGCTCCTGGATGTTACGCCTTTCAGATATATACACAGTCAGCAAATTTTGTTTTCTTGTTCTGTGGGTTGTCACCCCACTCTTGAGGGTTTATTTTGCTTTGCAGAAGCTTTCCAGTTTGATGAGGTCCCACTTGTCTTTTATATTTTATGGCATATGCTTTTGGAGTTATAATCAAGAATTGGTTGCCTCCAATGTGCAAAAGGGTGTCTCCTGTGTTTTTTCTAAGATCCTTATAGTTTGAGGTTTTTAGTTTAGGTCTTTGATGCATTTGAAGTTGATTTCTGTGGCCCATTGCCTTGCTAATCTATGGTGTGGCCATGTGCTCTTTGAGCTATGGCTTGGTCATGTTTCCTGGCTTTGGTCCCCTCCCCTACCTTGGGAACGTGAATCTCCTCTTTCTCTAATTTACTTTCTACATAAACTATATTTTTTAAAGTTGATTTTTGTGTATGGTGATAGGTAGGAGTTCTGTTTCATTCTTCTGCATGCTGTCAGCCAGTTTTCCTAGTACCATTTGCTGGATAGGGTCTCATCTTCCCAGTGGTTGATGTTGATAATTTTGTCAAAATGTGTTGGTTGAGAGATCAAGGTTTTGCTTCCAGGATCAATTCTGTTCCATATGCCTATGCTTGTTGTAGCATTTTTTCTAGGATAAGTTTGCAAAGTTAATTGTCAGACCTTGAACTTCCCCATTTATTTTCTGAGAATTTGCTAGTGTACTGATTCCTTTGAAAAATGTGATCTAACAACTATCATGATGTTCAAGGCGATTTATAATAATGCAGCTAATTATGATTCCCTCAGTTATTTTGTGTTGTTTTCTGTTTTCCTTTGAAGCATTTAAAAAAAAGTAATAGTAAGACAACAAACAACTTGTTACTTATCATTTAAGTTAATGCATTTTCCCAAGAAAAAAAAATCTATAGTTAAGAAATATTAATATTATTTAGAATTCTACATTTTACTCTTTTGTTATGTTGGGTGCTAATTTCACACAAAACTTATTTTTAATATGATAAGTAAAATTTTCTGTTGGTTTTTATGCAAAATGTTGATAGTTTAAGTTATGATTAATAGGTAGGTAATTTGTGGGACAATGATGATGATTTAATATAATATCTATCTGGGTTCTTATTAGAAAATTTCTATAAGCTAAAAGTTTGTGATAAACTTAAAATAAGAAGCTTGGGCTCTTTCTGCCATCTGAATCTAAAAAGCATATATTTTAGTCTATATTTGTAATATGAATGTTATCTTACCTTTAAACATAATTACCATAGAGATGAAATTGCTAAACACTAACTTTGATAGTCATATTTAAAATGAACTTCTTTTGTATAACAAGTTTTCCATAGAATGTTATCACTATTCTTTAAAGAGCATGATTAAACAGAGAGCTTGAGGATTATTCTTGTTGGATAATTTAGATATTACAAACTGTTATAAAGAGCTGTGATGTTTAATTCAATCTACCATTGGATTAAGGCCAAAAAAAACAGAAAATGTCATTAATTTAGATGTAACTTATACATGATAGGGTACTACAATTGATTATGCCATTGTTTATGACTTCCAGAAAAATCAATAATGTCAATTATTGATTATATTATATGACTGTCTGTAACACAAGATATAATTTAGAATGTTTGCATTTGAAAAAAATTGACATAATATAGAGAATTGGTGTTCATCCTCTTTTTTTTTTTTCTTTTTTAAAATTTTTGAGTTGGAGTCTAACTTGGTCGCCCAGACTGGAATGCAGTGGCTGCTCCTGGCCATTGTAGCCTCCACCTGCTGGGCTCTGGCTATCCTTCCGCCTCAGCCTTCCAAGTAGCTGGAACTACAGGCACTCACTACCATGCCTGGCTAATTTTTTGATTTATTGTAGAGATGAGGTCTCACCAAGTTGCCCAGGTGGGTCTCAAACCCGTGGGCTCAGGCAATCCACTCACCTCAGCCTCCCAAAGCGCTGGGGTTACAGGCTGAGCCACTGAGCCCAATTAACTTTTCTTTCTTTACCAGAAAAAAAAAGATGAATCATACCTTGTGTCACAGTCATATCTAGTATAGATGAGACTTTGGACTTTGGATTTTGAATTGATGCTGAAATGAATCAAGGCTTTTGGGACCACTGGGATGATGAAATGAATGTATTTTGTGCTGTGAAATGGATATGAATTTTTGGGGCCAGGTGTGGAATGCTATGGTTTGAATATGTCCCCCAATAGTTCATGTGTTGGAGCATTACTTTTCGATGTAATCGTGTTGAGAGGTAGGATCTAATAAAAAGTGATTGGGTCATGAGTGCAGAGTCTTCATGAATTCCTGTTGTTGTCCTGGGAGTGGGATAGTTATTGTGAGAGTGGGTTGTTATAAAAATGAGTTTGGCCCAATTTGCTCTCTGTCTCACACGCTTACTTCCACCTCCTACCTTTCTACCATGAAATGACCCTCACCAAATGCCAGTGTTATGCTCTTGGAATTTCCAGCCTCCAGAATTGGTAGTCAAATGAACTTCTTTTCTTTATAAATTACCCAGTCTTTGGCATACTTTTATAGAAGCACAAAATGAAATAAGACGCATTATAAAAAGAAAAGCCAGAGGAAAAATTAGTAGTCATCTCACCGAAAAGGCAGTGCGATACATAGAGCAGAGTATAGAAGGGTAACAAAAAGACAAACAAAAGTGGAAGAGAGGAAGAAACCAAGATTAAGTTTCCAGGTACCAAGTGCCTAGTATTTGCCAGAAATCAGATTAGGCTCTTTGTCTTCCTTATATTAAAGCTCCAGCAGACCAACCAAAGTTCCAACAGGAAAGAAGTAAATGGATTTAGTGAAACATATAGCCAGCAGGGGATCAAGAAGGGGAGTTTGGTTTACTGAGAAGTCCCCATGACAGAAGCATGAGTCAATAGAAAAGAGAGACCTTAAATATTTATATAGCTGACCCTTGAACATCAGGGGAACCAAACTGCTTCCCCACAATTGAAAATCTGCATATAATTATTGACTCTTCAAAAACTTAACTACTGGTAGACTTCTGTTTACTAATAGCATTATCCCAAACTTAAAACTTGATTAACACATATTTTGTGTTTTACACACACACACACACACACGCACACACACACATATATTATATATTATATACTGTATTCTTAAGTAAGCTACAGAAAATAAAATGTTTTTAAGAAAATCATAAGAAAGAAAAAATGCATTTACTATTCATTAAATAGAAGTGGATCCTCATCTTCATCTTTATCAACTTCATGTTGAATAGACTGAGGAGGAGGAAGAGAAAGGGTTGGTCTTACTGTCTGTTCAAGATATATATGTATCTTGAATATCAGCTTCTAATTAAGCTGAGTTCTGACCATAAATCTCCAAAAAAAAAAAAAAAATCTTTCAAGTCTTATCATTGAGCTTAAGCAAAGAAAAACTACGTATTTCTAGCAGTATTGAACGCGTATTTTAAAATTTTTTGTATAAACCAATGGTATTTCTCAAACGACTTTAGAACGGAAACCGGTAAGTCTTTTCAACTTAACTTGAATGCAAGAGGTGTTTCTCAGAAGAGCATGTAAAAGATGCAATCATCCCAAGATCCAAAACCATTCCCAAAGATAGTCAAAAAAGAGAAAAACACATATAATGCTCCCCTTCCCAGAGAGCTGACAACAGTAAGTTAATAGACAAGAGTTGCAACCCATCTTTCTGTCTGGCCATATTCTTGAACCCCAATCTGAAGATGATCACCTACAACACAAAGCAACAGCTCATTTACTTCTGACAGGTAGAAAGTCGAGCCAAGTTCTCAGGACAAAGAGAGAGAGAGAGAGAGAGAGAGAGAGAGGCAAAAGGAAAGCAATAGCTATCTCTGAAAGGAAAAGGAGCAATAGCTAATGAGTGCCTGAAACCAGAGAGTCACCATCCAAACAAATAATTCATCTTCTAGTCTGAACTTGGAAAGGAAGATACAAGGTGAATTGTTTGTCTTTGTCTCTCAACTGGACACTTAGATAGAGATCTGAGAGAGCTGACCTTGGTAAGACGTCTTACTTTTCTCTGAGTTTTCCATCTGCAGGCTCTAGAGCCAGTGGAGTGTCTTAGCCATCCCTTCATGGTCCTCGAAACCATGAAGAAAAGAGATGAAAAAATATATTTTTCTCTCCCATCCCTAGGTTCATGACTGAGGTGCCTATAACAAAAGACCAAGGAACAAAAGAAAGACATACATATTTATTTAATAGGTTTTGTGTGACGTGGAGCCTTCAAAAGGAAATGAAGTCCCAAAGAAACTGGGAAACTGTGTATTTTTTATACTAGGATTGATAAAGTGGACAATTGTCAAGAAGAGGGTTGAACAAAGAGGATATAATCTAATGGCACTAAACTGGAGAGCATTTAACAAGGCCTGTTTGTTCAGATTATTCTGTGTCCCTGGGTCTTCAGAAATAAACCTTTCCTCCACTATAGTTAGAGTTCCTCTCAAACGAGGGTCTCATAACTTCCTTCATGGGAAGAATAGAGAATCCTTCCTAGGTTTTATGGTCTGCTGCAAGGGAGAAGATAAAGAAAGTTCAGAAGGGAATGTCCTGCTTCTGTGGGTTCTCCAAATGCCAACATGCCATATTTTGAAGTAGCATGTCTTGAATCCCTTCACTGGCAAAGCAAATTTTATTATCCCCATTTTATACACGAGATAAGTAAATCTTAGAGAGATTATTCATCTTATTAGTCTACTTCATATACCCCTGAAGTGGTAGAAGTGACTCCAACCCAGGACTAGCTGATGCCAACAGTCTTGATTCTATAGCCTATCTACTTAGTCCTGATCACTTTCCAGTTACACTCTCCATGAGGCTTAGCAGTGACTCTAGGACAGGTGGAATTTCCCATTTTCCCCTCTTTCTTCCTCCTTCCTCCCTTCCCCTGTTCTTCCTTCTACTCCTCCTCTAGAACTAGGTAGAAAATTTGATTGATAAGCTCTTTGTTTTGTCAGGACACGCAGTAAACAATATAAAAACAATAAAATAGTTGGTCTGTGGTCAGCTGCTCAACTTAGATCTAATCAGCTTTGTCCAAGAGAAGACACAGTTTCTCCAGGAACATCTCTTCATTAGTAAAGGTCTATAAGATAGGTTCCTATCTTTCCAGAAAGTTTCTCTGAGCCTGGCAGGTATTCCAAAGCACAGCCTATTTATAACTTCAGCTCATCCACAGACTTTCACTTCACAGAAATGATTAACATTTCAAAGTACCAGTAATTAACTGAAAAGTAATACCAAATATTTGTCAGAACCTTTCAGTTTGTTCTACTGGTTTCCCTTTTCCCTTATTGAAACAAAATGGCGACTTCAAAGCTGAACTGTTTTAAAAACAAAAGGCAGCTTCTTAACAGATCATTCCAAATGAGTAAGGAGGACGCTTAGTTGAAGTGATCATTTTCTATAAACTATCTGAAACCATGTTAATAAATTAATAATAGTAATAATAATGTCTTACTAATTATTTAGCATAGCAGTAACTTTTTCCAAATTTTTTCTTAAAATATGCTCTTTCACATAAATATCATAATTGAGTGCTGATGTTCTGATGACTTCTTAGGTCGTGCAGAGGCACTTGCACAGCCAATGATGTAATGCTTACTGAACTGGATCTCCTAAGTTCTCCTCTCGACCAATCATTTATTTCTTCTTACAATTAGCAGCTTGAAGTTGCAGGTAGAATTTTATCATCAGAAAGATAAACTTCTAGCTCCATCTTGTATTATTTAGTGTGAAATCACAGTAAGTTGGTATTATTTGGAGATCATTAATTTTAGAATTCTCCTCTGTTGCTTCCAATTGTAACTGAACACCATATCAACATATTTTTACATATGAATTAAGAATTTCTTTTTAAACTTGGCGTCTCAAGTGAGTTTAAGACAATAATGTTTATTAATATTGGATTTTTGTGTTTTATTTTTTATTTATTTATTTATTTTTTTTTTTTTGTTGTTGTTGTTTTGTTTTGTTTTGTTTTTGAGTTGGAGTCTCACTCTGTTGCCCAGACTGGAGTGCAGTGGCCGCTCCTGGCCACGCAACCTCGACCTGCTGGGCTCCGGCGATCCTTCCGCCTCAGCCTTCCAAGTAGCTGGAATTACAGGCACGCGCTACCACGCCCGGCTAATTTTTTGTTTATTGTAGAGATGAGGTCTCGCCAAGTTGCCCAGGCAGGTCTCGAACCCGCAGGCTCATGCAATCCACTCACCTCAGCCTCCCAAAGGCGTGGGATTACAGGCTGAGCCACCGAGCCCGGCTTTTATTTTTTTTTTTTTTGAGTTGGAGTCTCACTCAGTCGCCCAGACTGGAGTGCAGTGGCCGCTCCCAGCCACGCAGCCTCGACCTGCTGGACTCCGGCGATCCTTCCGCCTCAGCCTTCCAAGTAGCCGGAATTACAGGCGCATGCTACCACACCTGGCTAATTTTTTATTTATTGTAGAGATGAGGTCTCACCAAGTTGCCCGGGAGGGTCTCGAACCCACAGGCTCAGGCAATCCACTCACCTCGGTCTCTCAAAGGGCTGGGAGTACAGGCTGAGCCACCAAGCCTGGCCAGTTTTCTGTGTTTTAAAAAGTCTTTGAGTCTGCCTAATTAGGCAAAAGTATGTTAATGTCACTTATTTCTAACACAGTAAGAAAATTTTTTACTGATGAAGCAGGACTATAGATTTTAAGCTCTTATATCCAACCCTAATTTGTGAAGAATACTTAAATTGTATACGTAGCTGAAATACAAAACAATATATAATTTTGAAAGTGTCTAATACTGTTTGCTCTGAAAATAATTTAAAGCTTTTGTAATAAGTAACTTGTTAACAAATGGAAAACCAAGTTGGAAGACTTCTGGCTGTGTGACAGGTGTATTCCCTGGAGAAAAAAATTTTAAAAATAATAATAATCAAACGCATAAAAAATAACAGATCCTCTTATACATTGAGTTAAATGTTTCCGCCATGAGTCATAATCTAGCCAGCCTTTGCACTGCTGTTCTCTTTGTGTGAGGAATTCAGTTCTTATAAGTCTGTCTTTATTAAAGGCAACTATGCAGCTGTGAAGAAAAAATTGGCATCATGCTGATTTCTCAAGTCATGAGCTCTGAACTTTCCTGCAAAAATTTACCATAAGAAACCTCAGATCAGAAGGAAACAAAAAGACTTAAAAAAAAAAAAATCATATAAGCCATACCAGTGTCATTGCTAAATTATATAGTCTACCCACAAATATGGCTTCTGGAAACTTCTTCCTCCAAATACAACTGCCAAAATAGACTCTCTCCATTGCTCCTACATGGGGATCATCTTTCTGTTAAGAGTGCTTCCCAGTTTCTGTTGAAGTCGTGAGGAGCCATGGAAACAGCAAGGATTTTGGAATCCGGGAGTATGAGGTTTGAATCGCAAATCTTAGATGAGACCATGGGAAAGGTTAATAACCACCATAAGACTCTGTTTCCTTTTCTGTACAATGAGGACTATAATACCTACTTTTCAGAACATCAGGCACAGAACAGGTTCAAAATAAATCCACATTATTTTTATTATTACTGTAGACTGTAGATTAAGACTGTATTTCATAGCTGTACGCCAATGTTCTTCACCAAGCCAACTGACTGTTGCTATAATTATACAGACGTGAGTCTATTACTTTGCATTGTAGCACATGGCAGCCCCCAATCATTTGTCCAGGACAAGAGTGATGTCTTTAATATCTGTACAATGCTGGCTGTGAGCCAATGAGGTTTCCACAGAGATAGCCAGGATCCTATACATTTCCAGTGAGAGCTTGCAGGAAACTTTTTTCTTCCCTGGACTTATAGATCACTTGTATCTCCAAAGAGCATGAAAATAAATATACCAGTAGTTAAATTGCATTAAACATATTTGGTCATTTTGCAGTTCTTGATTACACTCCCAATTTATTTAAAACTGGAGTTCCTTAATTTTTAACTCAAATTATGTGGTATCTATATAAAAATAAACCTTTAACATAATCATATATCCCTACAACAAGTATTTATAGAATTCCTAATTATGCACCAAGCACAAAGAATAAGTAACACTAGTTATTACATTTTGCAAATACAAAAATACATAAAAAACATTCCCATAATTGACACTTCTTCAGGTTGGGGAAGAGGAGCAAGGGAGGCTTTTGAACGTGTTATAAAGAGTGTCGCATACAGTCCATGTTACTACCCAGTTGGAGGCAGGGTAAATTTGAATGTGAGGGAGGGGGAGAAGTCTTCCTTAACAAGGCTTTAACAGCATTTCTGTAACTGTAGCATTTGTCTTACTAATAGGAAGGGAACACAGATATGGAGCTGTCAAACTGAAGACAGAGCGCTATCGTCCTGCACAGCAATACAAACATCTTGCTGAGCTCACAGAAAAGAAACAAGGCTTTTCTAAGCATCGACTGATAAAACTCAGCATTAACTGTGTTTGAGTAGATGCATAAGCAAAGACAGATGTGTTAGCAAGGTTCCAGAAGGTAGAAGTTGACGTGACATCTTAACCTGAAAGAACAATTGTAAGAAACATATTAAACAGGAGAAACCCAGAAAAGGATTCACAAGGGCCAAAATTTACTCTTTGCATTCCAAGTTAGGAAATGGGGAAGTAAGGAACAAGATGAATATACAGTGCATTTAGTAATTATACATCACAAAGTATAAATCATGATGAGGAATAAAGTACAAATTACTCTTGCCGAGAGGAAGGATAATACCATTTTTAACAAATCATGTGGTATTTACAAAAAGCTCTTCCAAAACTAATGAAATACCAGCAGAACTGAATGACATCGATCTATGTTTTGCCACCAAAAGTCTGGTGCCCAGAGTGAGCAATGCACAATAACCAGCATGAGACTGAGTTTTGTCTGGTTATTCTACATTATTTCAATATTTAGGAAGGATAAAGCTAACACCAAAAAATTCACGTGCCCAATGTTTAGGGCCCACTGATGAGTGAGAACATGTGGTATTCAGTTCTATGTTTCTGTGATATTTCACTTAGAATGATGGTCTCCAGCTGCATCCATGTTGCTGCAAAGGACATGCCTATGTTTTTTATGGCTGCATAGTATTCTATCATATATATGTATCACATTTTTTTAATCTAGTCTACTTTCAATGGGCATCTGGGTTGGTTTTAAGTTTTTGCTATTGTGAATAGTGCTGTAATGAACATGCGTGTGCAGGTGTCTTTTTGGTAGAGCAATTTATGTTCCTCTGGGTATATTCCTAGAAGTGGGATAGCTGGATCATATGGCACCTCAATTTTTAGTTCTTGGAGAAAATGTCACATTGCTTTCCACAAAGGTTAAACTAGCTTACATTCCCACCAATGATGTAGAAACATTTTCTCTTCTCCATAGCCATACCAACACCCATTGTTTTTTGACTTTCTAATGATAGCCATCCTGACCAGTATTAGGTGGTATCTCATTGTAGTTTTGATTAGCATTTCCCTGATGATTAGTGAAGCTGAGCATTTTCTCATATGTGTGTTGGCTACTTGAATGTCTTTCTCTGAGAAATGTCTTTTCATGTTTTCTGCCCACTTTTAAATGGGGTTATTTGCTTTTCTCTTGTCAATTCATTTGAGGTCCTTTATACCTCTTGAATGTTAGGCCTTTGTTGAATGCATAGCTTGCAAATATTTTTTTCCAAGTCTATGGATTTTCTCTTTACTCTCTTGATAACTTTTTTGTTGTGCAAAACGTTTTTAGCTTGATAAGATCCCATTTATCATGTTTAGGTTTTGCTGCAATTGCTTTTGCGTATTTGGTCTTGAATTTATTTCCTACTCCCATGTCCAGAAGAGTATTCCTTACATTTTCTTCTAAGATTCTTATAGTTTGAGGTTCCTCATTGAAGTCCTTGATCCATTTGAAGTTAATTTAGTATATAGTGATAGGTAGGGATTCAGTTTCATTCTTCTGCATGAGGTTGGTCAGTTTTCCTAGCACTATAAGCTAAATATGATTCTTTTCTCCAGTGTTTGCTTTTGTCATCTTTGTTGAAGATGAGTTGGGTGAAGGCCCATGGTTTTATTTCAGAATTTGTCATCTTGTTCCAATAGTCTATGATCTATATTTGTACCAGTACCATGGTGTCTTATTCACTGTAGCCTTGTAGTAAAGTTTAAAGTCTGGATGTGTGATGCCTCCAGCTTTGTTCTTTTGGTTAATAACTATCCAGGCACTTTTTAGCTTTCTTTTTTTTTTTTTTGAGTTGGAGTCTTACTCCGTCGCCCAGACTGGAGTGTAGTAGCACGCTCCCGGCCACCACAGCCGGGATATATATATATTGAGATATATATTGAGATGGCTATTTCTTGCTGGTGGATTGAGCTTTTTATCATTATGTATTGTCTTTCAGTTTACTTTTTAACTTTTAATAGTTTAAAATCTGTTTTGTCTGATAAAAGAATAGCTACTCCTGCTGCTTTTTTGTTTTCCATTTCCCTGGAAGATCTTTCTCCAGCCCTCTACCTCAGCCTGTGGGTGTCATTTGCAGTGAGATGGGTTTCCTAAAGATAGCAGAAAAATGAATCATGCTTCTTTATCCAATTCATCACTTCTGTGCCTTTTGGGTGGTGCTGTCCATTCATGCTTAAGTTATTATATGTAGGGGTTTGTTCCTGTCATATTGCTATAAAGAGGCTGCTTTGCTTTTTAGGTTTTGTGGTTGATTTGTATGGTCTGTAAACTCTGTGCTTACCTGTGCTGAGGCATTTCCTGAAGGTATGGTCTGAAAGAGACATAGTCTCTTGGGGATTGGATGTCTGGAAGTAATTTTATTTTATTTATTTATTTACTCATTTATTTTTGTAGACACAACATGAAAAATCTGCTTTATTTGAATCTAAAATGCTTGATTCTATCCAGAGACATTTTTTAACCCAAGGGGCTCAGAGGCTGGTTCAGGTTTTTCATAACTATACAGGGCTTCTAACCATGCACACTCCTTCCACAGTCCTTGGCTCCAACCCATAGCCCCTCCTGCAGCCCAGGAGGGAAAAGGGACAGTAATAAGTCTCTGGAAGATCCATTTCACATCTCTTCCATGTGAACCACGACATATTAAATGCATTTCTTGATAAGACTTCTATTTTGAAAGATAATGATACTCAATCTGTACCTTGTATGCTTCTTGTTTCTTCTCTGTCAGAAATATGTCAGTCAATTGCTTGTCAGAGACATTTAGCTGCTGACAGGTCCTCATAACCTGACTAAGATAAACTACCAAGAGATGCTTGCACAGTAGGTTGTCATTCTTCCGAAGCACTGAGAAGCCAAATGCAGGACATGAACAGTAATGACAAGAAGCCACATATGTATATGTTTTACCAGAACTTCCAAGTACTTCGCAAGCTCTCCTGTACCACCATGGCCATCTCGCTCAGGAGCTCCTTCACAATTGCAGGCAATGTGATAGCCATGGCGCAATCTGATATGACCACCTCAGTGGCAACAATGGCTGTGACACTTCCACATATCATACTCCATCAGTTGGTGGAGAATTCCCCTGGGAGTACTTTTAATTCATTAATGAGGCTTAGCTTGGCCAGGTAGGAAATTCTTGTCTGGAATTGCTTTTAAGAATGTTAAAGACGGGGCCCCAGTCACTTCCAGCTGCGGGGTCTGCTGAGAATTCTACTGCAATTCTGGTGGGTCTTCCTTGGTTGGTGGTCTGTCCCTTCTCTCTTTAGGATTTTTTCTTTCATGCTTACCTTTTGGAGACAGATTTTTATGTGTCTTGGGGATAGTCTTTTTGTGTGCTACTTCACAGGAGTTCTCTGAATCTCTAGTATCTGCATAGCTGCCTCTCTAGTGTGGTAGAAGAAATTTTCTTGGCTTACATCTTGGAAGCCTTCTTCTAGGGTGTTTTCAGTTTCCCCTCCTCTCTCAGAGATGCCAATCAACTGTAGATTTGGTATCTTTACATAATCCCAAATATCTTGTAGTCTTTGTTCACTCTTCTAAGCCTTTTCTCCTTGTTATTGTCAGCCTGGGTGGAGTCAATAATTTGATCCTCAAGGTCTGAGACTTTCCTCTGCCTGGTCAATTCTGCTAATGAGTCATGCCCTTGTGTTTCAAAATTTCTGAATTTCCAGAATTTGAGACTGGTCCTTTCTTATAATGACCAGCTTTCATTTCCTGCATTTTTTTTCATGGCATGAATGATTTGTGTGCTTACTTTCTCATTGATCTTGTTGAGTCTTTGCTATCTATCGTCTGAATTCTATGTCTGTCTTCAGGGACACATCATTCTGGATGGGTTTCATTGCTTGGGTTCTGAGAGGTTGTTTTGTGGGTGTCAACTCATTAAGGCTTTGGGGATTGCCAGTGATTTTTGTGTGTGTGTGCTAGTTTTTCCTCATCTGTGAGGTCAGCCTCTTCACTTTTTATTTTCTGTTTTGTTGTTTTTGGGGGGTTTTTTGAGTTGGAGTCTCACTCAGTCGCCCAGACTGGAGTGCAGTGGCCACTCCCGGCCACCGCATCCTCGACCTGCTGGGCTCTGGCGATCCTTCCGCCTCAGCCTTCCAAATAGCTGGAACTACAGGCGTGCGCTACCATGCCGGCTAATTTTTTTATTTGTTGTAGAGATGAGGTCTCACCAAGTTGCCCAGGCGGGTCTTGAACTCGCGGGCTCAGGTAATCCACTCTCCTCAGTCTCCCAAGGCATGGGATTACAGGCTGAGTCACTGAGCCCAGCTGTTGTTTTTTAATTAGATACATTTGCTACTGTTGGTGTGTGTGTGTGTGTGTGTGTGTGTGTGTGTGTGTTTGCCTGTCCTCCCTCCTCTGGTCCACTTGTGAGGCAGAAGTGGCAGAAATGTTGGTGATCTTGGAGGAAGCCCTCTGAAACTGCTTCATCAATGTAGTCTAGCAGAAATGGGACAAAATCTTTCCTCTAGTTCAGAGTCTTTCCCCTTCCTCCAAGACAGGACAGGGCAGCCTCTTCCCTAGACCACATGTCTTGGCAGCAGGATTGGTAGGTGGCCAGACAGGGCCCTGCAACTCTGCTCTGGCTCAGGTACTCTTGGGGATGTGGATTGGCCTCTTCCCATCTGGTGGGACTGCCTCTTTAACCCAGGTGTAGAGAAAATAGTGGGGTGTGGGGGGGTGTTATTTATTCCTCTGTCCACAGGTTGTTGGGACCACTGCCACTGCAGCACTGTGCAAAGGTGCCTTGCATTTTAGATCCCACCCTGCTGCATGGAAGGGGCTGTAACCACAGTGGCAGCCCTCTGAGGGGAAGCTGTGTGGGCAGGCCTGTCCCAGGGCTACAAGGGCTTCTGGTGCTGGAAATAATACCCCAAATGTGTCCAGTTGCCCCTGTTGGGTGCCAGGGAAGCAGGGTGGGGACTGCATCTGTGTGACACAGACCACCACTGCAGGGTGTTTCCTACTGAAGCTCTCTGTGGGGGTGGGGGGAGAGGTGGCAGATGTGGTTTGGGACTCCTGGGAGCTGAGGTTTCCTGGGTTCCATGTGGGTGCCTCATTGTCCACCCAAGGCAGCGCACTGCATTTGGTGATGCGGAAGAAGTGTGGGAGTGGTTCCCTCGATGTCTCTCCCTTGGCTGGGCTCAAGCGATCTTCCCACCTTGGTCTCCCAAAGTGCCAGGATTACAGGCATGAGCCACCATGCCTGGTCCCTAACATGATTTCTAAGACAAATAGAGACACATAGTAAGATAAATAATAAATGATTGGCTTTAATTATTTTTTATGAGTCAAACATTTATTTTAGAACTTTAGTGACACAATCTCAATATGTTTAATGATTATGATTTTCCTATTGTAGTGACAGTTCTGCTGGCATCTGTGTTTGAAATATTGACTCCTTGTTTACCAGCTGTCTTTGATTTTGATTCATTCTGTTCTTGTCTTGCTTGGCCCATATTGCTGGCACTACCCATAGTTTAGGTCCTAAAGCCCCACGGCTATTACAGTATTTGTATATCTCTAATCTAGCATTATTTTTTACTTGAATGCACTATAGGTGTCACTACTAGGTTCATAGTTCTAAAATATCATCTTGACACTCCTTTTTCTAATAATTTGTATAAGTCCACCTACCATCTGGATAGTTTCAAATTTTTATCCTGAAGTCAGAAGGCCGTTCACAATTGAGTTCCATCCCACTCTTCCAACCTTAACTCCTACTCTTCTTTTAGAATTCCCCATTCCAACAAACTCACTTACTTTCCCTTCTTTTCTCATACTTGGCTCAATGTTCTGCTTACATTTTTTTCCATTACCTAAAATGTCCTTGCCTTTTTTTTTTTGAGTTGGAGTCTCACTCTGTCACCCATACTGGAGTGTAGTGGCACACTCACGGCCACCCTAGCATCGATCTGCTGGGCTCCGGCAATCCTTCTGCCTCAGCCTTCCAAGCAGCCGGAACTACAGGCGCGCACTACCACGCTGGCTAATTTTGATTTATGACAAAGATGAGATCTTGCCAAGTCGCTTGGGCTGGTCTCGAACCCTCAAGTTCAGGCAATCCACTCGCCTCAGCCTCCCAAAGTGCTGGGATTATAGGCTGAGCCACTGAGTCCAGTTCATTTTTTTTTTTAATTTAACTGCTACCATCCTTCACAGTACAATCTATGCTTCATCTTTTTCATGGAATTATTCTGGCTACCATCATTGGAAGTGATCTCTCCTGCTTTTATATATCCACAGTCTGTGTTGTCTGTTAACCATATATCCATAGTTTTGTGTTGTCTGTTCGTTCATTTAGCACTTAACAATCTTACATTGTTAGATCACTATCTTACATTGTTAGATACTAAAAGAGGAACAGAACACATGGCTTAAAAGGAAATGAAAATCAAACTTTCATTAGTCCTCTCATTAGCAGTATGGACACAGAAAGGCAATGAAGCAAAGTCTTAAAATATTATTGAAAAAAAATTAACTTAGGATTTTATATCGAATGAAACTATCATTCAAACCTAAAACCAAAGAATGATTTTCAAATATACATGGATTCTCAGCTTTTATTACACAAAAACTCTCTGAAAGAAGCCAAAAAGATGTAAACCAGTAGGAAGAAAAATAAAACTAGGTTGAGGAAATTATATAATAAACACTGCTAGTCAAAAAGTAAGCAAATTTAACTTAGTTACAGGTTATAAAACTTCTAGAATTCTAGACATTATTGACATGGCAAGTGGGAGGTATATGTCTGTGTGGAAGATGTAAAGGGAGATGTTTAAAAGCCTGTCTGGGAGTTTAATTTGATTTATTAGTTCAAGATGTTGCCAGAGAAAAAGTTCAGGTGTGTTTGTTGAAATTTTTAGACTACTCAGAAGAAGTAGGGAAAAAAAAGATGGGGAAGGAGAATAATAAAGACAAAATACAAAATAAGAGAAAAAAGTCAAAAGTTTGAAGTAATTACAATCAATACAAATGATTTGAAGTAATCTTTAAAAAATGGAAGCAACCTAGATGTTCATTAAAATGTGAATGGATGGCCAGGTACGGTGGTTCAACCTGTAATCCCAGCACTTTGGGAGGCAGAGGCAAGAGGATTGCCTGAGCCCAGCGGTTCGAGACCAACCTGGGAAACTTGGTGAGACCTCATCTCTACAATACATCAAAAAATTAACCAGGCATGGTAGCGTGCACCTGTAGTTCTGGCTACTTAGAAGGCTGAGGAGGAAGGATCACTGCAGCCCAGCAGGTCGAAGCTGGGATGGCTGTGAGCGTGCCACTGCACTCCTGCCTGGGCAACAGAGTGAGATTCTGACTCCAAAAAAAACAAAAAAAGATGAATGGATAAACAAAATACATTACATACATACCTTGAAAAGAAAGAATATCAAGTTACACTCTACCACATAAATGAACCTTGAGGACATTGTGGTAAATGAAATAAATCAGTCACAAAAAGACAAGTAGTTATATGAGTCTCCTTACATGAGGGATCTAAAGTAGTCAAATGCATACAAACAGAAAGTAGCATAGTGGTTATCACAGTTGCAGGAAGGAGGGAAAAATGTGGAGTTGTTGCTTAATGAGTCAAGGGTTTCATTTTGCAAGATGAAAAGTTTTTGGAATTCTGTGCACAGCAGTGTGTAAATACTACACAGCTGAACTTCTCTCTTAAAAATGGTTATGAGCCGGGCTCGGTGGCTCAGCCTGTAATCCCGCGCCTTGGGAGACTGAGGTGAGTGGATTGCCTGAGCCCAAGGGTTCGAGACCCACCTCGGCAGGCGAAACCTCATCTCTACAATAAATCAAAAAAATTAGCCGGGCATGGTAGCGCGCGCCTGTAGTTCTGGCTACTCGGAAGGCTGAGGCGGAAGGATCGCCGGAGCCCAGCGGGTCGAGGCTGCGGTGGCCGGGAGCGGCCACTGCACTCCAGGCGGGGCGATGGAGTGAGACTCCAACTCAAAAAAAAAAAAAGGTTATGGTGGTAAATTTTATGTATGTGTCATTTACTACAATTAGAAAATTTTGAATTATTTTTTGAAAAATCTATAGAAGGCAGATTGTGTTTAAAAATAAAGGTCAAAGCATGACTTTGTAAAACACAGGTCTCAAGAGAGAATTCCTGATGCAAGGGCCTGGAAGATCAACTGACTGGAATGTATTATTAAACTTAAAACACAAGAGCCTGAAATTATGTTGCAAAGACTGAATATATTGAACAAAACAATAAATTAAAATGAATAATAATCAAATATTATTGATTTTTAAATCAAACTTATCAACAAAAAATTGCAAAACAAAATCTATAAGATGGAAGCAAAGTGGTTATCAGTCAGAAAGGTAGATAGGTTGGATTATTTTTTTAAAAAAAGGATTGAAAATAAATGAACTATATCTTGTAATTAGAAAGCAAGAGGGAAAAAAGCAAAATAAACCTAAATAGAACAGAAGAAAAAACACTATAATAATAAAAGAATTTTTAAAAAGGCAATAAAAAATGAATAGAATTGATTAAAATAAATTAGGTATTTGAATAAAGCTAACAAAAGAGGCAAATTTAAGGCAATTACTATTAAGAAAAATGTGATGATACGACTAATGACAATAGAGTAAATAAAGTGACATAACTGATCTGAAGAGTTTTGTAAAGTTTTGAGATTTTAGTTAATTCCACTAAGTGTGTACCAATAAATTTGGACATCTCACCTATATGAATTGGATAATTTTTAAAGACAATATAATTTACCAAAACTGGTCCAGAAGGTAACAGAAAGTTCAATAGAACAACAAGAAAATAAGTTCAATAGATGGCTAACAACCTAATAATACAAAATTTTTCAGACTCAAGACAGATTTAAGATCAAGAAGCAGGTAATCTCCATCTTATATAAACAGAGTCAGAATTTAGAAAAATATTCTATCTATCCAACTAATCTCATAGCCTACGATATCCTAATAATAGAAATGAACAATAATATTATGAGGAAAAATTATAATACTTTTGAACATAAATACAAAAATCTTAAATTGTACATTAGCAAATAGAATCCAACAATATGTTAAAAGAAAATACATAGTAATATGTCATATTTAGAATAGCTACATGCATAACTCAGTATTAGATAATTCTTCATCTTAATTGCTTACATTAACAAATTAATACAAAGGAAATATATTTTATTTTATTATTATTATTATTTTTTAAGTTGGCGTCTCACTCCATTGCCCAGACTGGAGTGCAGTGGCCGCTCCCGGCCACCGCAGCCTCGACCTGCTGGGCTCCAGCGATCCTTCCGCCTCAGCCTTCCAAGGAGCTGGAACTACAGGCGCGCGCTACCACGCGCGGCTAATTTTTTGATTTATTGTAGAGATGAGGTCTCGCCAAGTTGCCCAGGCGAGTTTCAAACCCGCGGGCTCAGACAATCCACTCACCACGGCCGCCCAAAGCGCAGGATGACAGGCTGAGCCACCGAGCCCGGCCAAGGAAATATATTTTAACTAATGCCTCCAGTTTTTTAATTAAAACCAACACCCATTAATCTTTCTATATACAGTAGCGCCTCCTTGTCTGTGGACTCATTTTTCACAGTTTTAGTT